>CM034146.1:1008568746-1008709174 GCA_019776745.2 Taxus chinensis
AGGAGTTGGAGGCTGATCCTGGTCAAGCTTTCGATTATAGGAGTACAAAGCCATCGGTGGATAAGGTGTTACAAGTAATCAAGCACCTTACAATGGGAGATAACACTATGCTGGAAGATAGAATACAAGAGCTAGTAGGAGAGCCTGGTTTAGAGACAAGTTTTGATGAATAATAATTAAAGAAAGTACAACTTTATCACGTGTGCATGGAAAAAGAGAAAGGAAAAATTGTCTATGTAGTAGATGGTGAAGAAATGGAAAGTTTGGATGTCAACCATTCTGAAGGTACACGTGAAGTCATATACAACATTGATGAGTGGGCACGTGCCTACTATGTGCCCTTGAAGACCAAGAAGGTTATCATTGGGGACTATTGGTCAGAAAAAGAAGTTTCAAAGGTGTCCACTGATGAGGGTCATCAATCCTCACCATTAAAAATGTCAATCCAGGTTGGTGTTCGAAGGCTATATGTGTAGTGCCCACTTCCCTTCGACACTATTTTTCTTATTGTTAGACTATGGATTATGTATTAGACACTATTTTGGCTTGGTTTAGTGTGATGTTGGATTATGGACTTCATTACTGACTGGACTTATACATGATGCATGATGATTATTATAAACATTATATATATATAGATGTTGATGCTTTATTTGACGTAGTTATATCATTGATGTTATCTGGATATGTGATGTTTAATCATTTGATTATATATAGAAAATGAAAATTTTAAATGATGATAGAATGGTTGATTTAATTTATAAAATGATATAGTCACTATTTCGATGTTGTGTTATGTAGTTATACTTACGATGCTTAGATTTATATTATATTATTTTTGAGCTTTCTGATATGGCCACGAGGCCGAAGGAGGTATTTGTATTTTGCAGGCTATTTTATATCACAGCAGACATCAAGGGGATTGGAGACTAACCACAATGGAATTTTGGATGGATTCAACATGGTCACCATGGCAACTAGTTGTTTGCATGTTGCTTTGTTGTTGGGGGGTTCCCATGGGGGGGATCGCCTTTATATGTGACCATGGGGGTTTGTGTGTGTTTGTATGTGGTCCTTATTTTATTGTTATCTTGCATGTGTTTTATTTGTGAATGTGTCGATTCCTTTATTTAAATAGAATGTGAAAGATAAATTTAAATGAGACTTGATTAAATATAGTTATTAATGTGTTGATCCTTGCATTTAATGTGTGTAAGAGAGTTGATCTTTGGAGTATAAAACACTTCACCATCTTGAAACTCAGATTTGTACTTGGAGGGTATTTTTGGAAGCTTGTGGGACAAGATAAACTTGTCCCACACCCATTAAAAGCTTCATACCAACTTTATCTTGATTGGAGTGTTTACTTTTGCCTCTTAAATGCATTTTTGCTTGTCAATCTTGCTTGTGTAAGTGTACTTCCTTACAAAAATTTAATTGGCTGTCCTTGAGGTGTAAGTGGAGGCTTGCAAGTAAAGTTGATTTGATTGGCATGAGGAGATTACATTCCTTTTTTTTTTGGGTTTTCATTTTTTGGGGGAAGAGGATTATTTTCCACTTGCATTTTTTGAGAGAGAGAAAGAGTCATTTTTTTCTCTTCTTCATCTTTTTGCTATTTTGGAGCTGCATGTTTTTTGGAAGCCATGGGAGTTCTTCTCTTGCTGGAATGTTGTTGTTAGATTGTCTCCTTGGCATTAAAGAGAGATGCTATTTTTTTTGGATCGTCCTCTTGGAGTTATTCTTTTTGCTGGAATGTTGTTTTTAGATATGTCTTTTTGGTCATCATTCAAGCTTGTTGTTGGACTGCATTCTTAGCATTTGAAGCTGTTGTTTTTGAACTGTGATTTGGGCATTCTTGTTGCTGTTTTGAGGACTTTTTTGGTGGACATTCAAGTGACTGTTGGGGCTGCATTCTTGGCATTTGAAGCTGTTTTTTTGAACTGTGATTTGGGCATTCTTGTTGCTATTTTGAGGACTTTTTTGGTGGACATTCAAGTGACTGTTGGGGCTGCTTTCTTGGCATTTGAAGCTGTTGTTTTTGAACTGTGATTTGGGCATTCTTGTTGCTGTTTTGAGGACTGTTTTGGTGGACATTCAAGTGACTATTGGGGCTGAATTCTTGGCATTTGAAGCTGCTTTTTTTGAACTGTGATTTGGGCATTCTTGTTGCTGTTTTGAGGACTATTTTGGTGGACATTCAAGTGACTGTTGGGGCTGCATTCTTGGCATTTGAAGCTGCTTGTTTTTGAACTATGATTTGGGCATTCTTGTTGTTGTTTTTAGGACTATTTTGGTGGACATTCAAGTGACCGTTGGGGCTGCATTCTTGTATTTGAAGACTGTTGTTTCTAAACTGTGAGTTGGGCATTCATGTTGATGTTTTGAAGACTATTTTGTGGACATTCAAATTAATATTTGGGGCTATTCTTTTCTTTCTTGCAAAGGTATTGTCATTGCTATGGTAAGGTAAGAGCTTGTTCATCTTTATACTATTGTTTTCTTGCATGTTATTATGGAATGTAAATGTGTGTCTCTTCTCCATTTGTCTTGTTGGGTAGACTTCCTAGGGATGGTGTAGGAGAAGGCTATGGGGAATCATTATGGGGGGGCATAAGGGAATCCCATGGGCATAAGAGTTTTGTGGAGGGAGTTTTGGGTTTGGGATCCACCATGGAAAATAAATAGCTTGCATTTATTACTTGTGGGAGGGGGGCATAAGGGAAAACTTGTGGGGGGGCATAAGGGAAATTTTGGGGGGGGGCATAAGGAGGGGTTGTGAGGCATAAGGTTTACGGGATATGATATGTTATATTGGCGGTATGATTATAGGTGGATGCCCAATTCCCAATTGGGAGGCATAAGTAGCTTCCCGCATAGTCCTTTCTCCTTTGGCTTGATTAAATAGAGCCTATTTGTTGTTTGATTGTGAAATACAGTGGAAATCTATATGTGTGTCTTGGTTGTTTTGTTGTTTAAAAATTTGCCTGTGTGTGTTGTGGAAGCCTGTGGATGTTGCCATACATTGAACCCCATCTTTCATTGTGTTGTGGTTGGGGCTCAGGGGCCAATGATGAAAGAGCCTTCATCTCTTCATTGGATATCTTGGTTGGGCGGAGAGAATTGCCTTTCCCCCTCTCTTCTTGTTGTGATCAATCGAAGGAAACACCTAACGCATGCTGTTGTTTTTAAATCAGTCATGGTGGAGAGTTAACATCCATCATTGTTAGTTTAATTCTTGCTGTAATTTCCTTTCCCCACTCTATGTGGATGGACTGTAACTTTCATTATATTGTAAAGATGTTGTATTGACCATGCAAGATGTATTTTGATTTGAGAAAGGGAAACAATCTTGTCTTCTTACTGTTGAGAGAACTGTTATGGTATTGTATTTGTGCATTCATGGAATAATGAAAAAAGAGATATGTTGCTATGCCTCCATTGGATTGCATTTGTCCAAGTTGATTGCTCAATCGTAATGTAACTTCATGTTTGAAAGAATGTAAAGGGATCGAGTTGTGTTTTGTATATTACATTTGAAATGATAAAAATAATTACTTTGTTGCATCCGTTGGTATGAGTTGGTGTAAGAAAGAATCATTCAAATGCATGTAATTCTCTATTTTGGAATATTGGAAGAAAATCTTGCATAAGGGAATTATGTTATTCTTGTTACTTGTCTTGCTGGGAAACATTCAATCTATAAAGAATAAGGACTTCATTTAGATCTTGTTATCAATCATTGAAGAAAGAAGTTTGTTTTAAGATAGCATGAAATGACTTTAAATGATGTTCTTACATACTTAAGAGTTGTTGTTTCATTCAGTTAGAACATAGTAATATGATCTTCCCTTACTTCACTTTGCATGCATGCTTAATCAACCAACGAATGAACCAAACAACCCCTTAAACCATTAAGTGATTGAATGAAGTGAACCAACTAAGCCTTGCAAGACAAAAATAGACCCAATATAGACCTACACACTCAAGGAATTTACCTTAGAAGCTTTCAATCAAACAAATTTAACAAAAGGATTCACTCAGAAATTGCCAGTCTGGACTATAGGAGCCTGCAGGACTGTTTTGCAAAAATGACTATCTAAACCTCATCTAATCCTAAGTTCTTTTATGCTTTTTGTGCAAAGTAGATGTCGTCACCTTTCCAAAAAGTCCAATTTTATCAAAAACTGAGTTCCCAGTCAAAAGTTATAGCATTTTGAAGTTCTTGTTGCAGGTAGTTCTGGAAGTTGCTACGGATATAGTTAACTACAAAGGCCTGGAGTTGCTACGGGCAGCAATAGGTGAATAACCAGAGTTGCTACGGGTAGGCTTGGAGTTGCTATGGGAGGATGTAGGCTGCACAGCTAGTTGTTACTACAGGCAGGCCTGGAGTTGCTACGGGTGGCTATAGGTGCACAACCAGAGTTGCTACAGGAAGGCCTGGAGTTGCTATGGGTGGCTATAGGTGCACAACCAGAGTTGCTACGGGCAGGCCTGGAGTTGCTATGGGAATCTATAGGTGCATAGCCAACTAGTTTCTACGGGCTATTGTAGGCATATATTAGTTGCTACAGGCTATTGTAGGCAGTATAAATAGTTGCTACTACGGCTTACTGTAGGAGTACAGCCTAGTTGTTACGGGCTGCTGTAGGAGCACATAGCCGGAGTTGCTACGGGCTGGGGCCTACTACTTCAAAAGCTTATGGCACCTTGTATTTTGTACATGGAGACATTAGAAACATCATTTTTGCACAAGAGATAAGATTCACCAAAGTAAATAAGTATATTAGATCTTAATGAACATATAAAACTAAATGTATGCAAAATCATAACTTTGATCTCCTCTTGTGGTAGATTCAAAATGTGTGTGTCTTAGACTATGCTTGTGATAGTATTTAAACAAAAAAATAATATTCCTCTTTCAGCTAACTAAGCCTAGGTTAATCATAGATCTACAGAGGGTTGGTTTTATCAGGTGTTACACTTTGGTATCAGAGCAGTGGTTCAAAAGCTTGGGCCATTGGGCACACTAGAAAACTTGAGACATGAACTGTAAACTTAACACACTTTTAAATCTAAGAAAACAAACTTGTTTGAAAATTGAAGAAGAAATAAGTATGAAGGAATATTACATTACTCTATTCATTTGAACTACCAGAATTAAAATGATAATAAAATAATAATAAGTTGTTTGAGTTGTTGTGCTTGCTTAGTGACATTTTGTCTAAACCCGGGGTAACTAAGAATGTCAGATTAAATTGATTTTGTGAACTTCTAGTATAATGGAAACTTGGTTCCCCTTTTAAAATGTATTGTTTTACAAGTCCTAAAACTTGATTTAAATTATATGATGCATTAAGCCCTTTGTTGAGACCCTTCCTTTTGGAGTTGTTGGAATGATGAGTTGTATGATGTGATCCTTGTGATTAGACAGTAGTGGTTGTGTTCTTGGTCAAGAAGAGCTAATTAGAAGTTGTTTAGAGCTTCCTTCCTTGAGTGGTTATGAAAGGGGGTCTGGTTGTCATTTTTCCATGTTGTTACCCATATGAGAGGGTGGACACTAAGTCTGGGTGTCATCTAGGACCCAATCCTATGTATGTGTTCTTGGAACTAACCTTGAGGTAGAGTACCCCTATTGGCAGCCATGAAAGGCTGTGGAGTGAATGTGGTGTTAAATTTTGTGTTTTACATTCGTAATCTTGTGTATTTTATCAAGGACCAACATCTTATTTTATGATTGGATTGAAGAAGCTCTGAGGATCTTTTATTTATTTATAATTCTTGCAATAATTTTCAAACTTTGCAATGTGGCTACTTAGCCACTTTTATCAATTTTCAATGTTTCTTGGACTTTATTTGATTGATGAATCAGAGCTCATGATGTTATTGGCTACTTGGCTAAACGTTATGTGATTCTCACTTACATGTTGTTGAGCTGGCCCTATGTTGTTTGTCTCGTAATATTTTTTCGTGTGGGGGTACACCCTAGGTGTCTTGAATGTCCTTTTAGGTGCTTAAAGTCATGCCTTGGTTATGGATGCATGGAACCTTGAGTGTGTCTAAGGTCTTAGAGTGACCCTTTTTGTTGCTTGACCTTGCTAGAAAGAAAGTTTGTAGTGTGGATGTGGTTCCTTGGAGTAGAGGGCATTGTCATCTGATTGCTTGGCTGGTGTTATCTTGTGGGGACATGTCAATCTAGTATTGATTGGAAAACCTTCTTTGGTTATTAGGGAAGTGTTACCATTAAACAAAAAAAAATTAAACCTTAGATAGAATTGTAAAAGTAGGATTATACCTCTTTAATGAGCCTTTCTTGAAAAATTCTTATGAAACTTGTTACTAAGAATGTTTAATGATTCTTGAAATTATTAGTGAATTTTTGAAATTGATGGTGTGATTCAAATTGTATCTTGGGTTCCTAGTTCTTCATAGAAAGTAATAATGTGTTTTCTATGTTGAATGTCTCTTGTTCCTTTAGAATCAAAATGTGGTGTGTTGATTTGTATCTCCTTCCCATAAAAGTAATTTTGTGATGTGTTTGAACCATCATTCTCATCAAAATTTGATTGATAAGAAGAATCAACCAAAACACCATAAAACTATAATTAAGGAGATTTGACCTTGGAACTTAACTGGAGCATAGAAAAAGGGAAGTGATCCTTGTTATACCCTTGGTAGATTAATAGAAGAAATAAAAACCATGTAGAAGAATAGAAGGGAAATCTTGTCCATCCACCTTCCTTGCAAGTAAACTAAATGCTCTCTACCTATACAGAATGGTGAGACATCATGCCCACTTTAGTGGTGCTCTTTATAATGTAAACTGATGATGTCATAATAGAAGGAAGTTTGTAACTAAGGAAGCATGAAAGGAATGTTCTTAACCAAAGCTATAACTTTTGACTTAATAATTTGATTTATAAAATGGGTAAAATTTATGTGTATTGAGTGCAATATATAGTTGAACTTGTAGTTTTGTCACCTACCTAAAATTGTGAAACACCCGGTGGATAGTAATGTGTTCTAGTTTCTTATTACTTCTTGTCCATGGATGTATGTGCCTTCTTGTGGGATTTTTGGGTCATCACACCCTTATCGTCCCGTAGCTTGATGGATGTGAGTTGTGGTCCTTTTTGGATTGAGACTTATCTATTTTTGAGAAGCAACCATCCGTGCATGTTGTCTTGTCCTTGGAAACCTAAGTTGTTGTAATTTTAAGGCAACATATGTTAAGGATATAAGATAATTTGGGAAGTCTTCTTTTCTTCATATTTTCTTGTGTCACCTTGTTGTTGTAGCCCTTCTTCCCATTAGGATGGAAAGTGCAAGATGATGTTATTCACCCTTGGATTTGATTGGACCCCATGTTACTTGCTCTTCTCCCTAGCAACCTTGAATGGTCCTTGGTGTTCCTTGTGCTCCCTTTATGGTTATTCCGAGCTTGAGTAGGAAATAAGATAAATAAATCTCATTGTGATTTAATGTATGGTGCTTGTAATTGTTATGTTAGTTGTTAGGGGAGATATATATATATATATATATATATATATATATATATATATATATATATATATATATGTCTTTTGCTATATGGTTGACTTCTTTAGATTTGGTTGGTATGGTGTGTTCGATTCTTAAAACAAAAGTGTAAAAATCAGACTATAGGAAAACCTTGTGGTCTTGACTTCACTTGCATTACCATGAAAAGTTAATTGTGCCCTCTCGAGTTATAGAAGTGATTTCCTTGAATAGTTCCTTGATTGTAAATGTTTTGCTGATTTAGGTGTCCTTGTTGATTAACCTCATCTTGTGTGATCTCAATTTGTGGGACCTTGTGTAGACTTGTTTCTCATGCAAAATTGGTCATAGTTGATTTTGCTAGCCTTGTATGGACAACGAACCTTGAAATCATGGCTTAAACGTGTAGAAACCTTAACTTTTATTAATGTGGTATGTGTATCAGTGGGAAACTGTGTGGTCATCTCAAGTTTATGGAAATTTTCCCTTTAATTCCCTTCCTTGGTGGTTACTCTTGATGATCTTTTGGGAACTCTTCTTGTTATATTGTTATGTGTTGTATCTTGTTTGATAGCGTAAAGTTACTCCTTAGATTCTTATGTTCGTAGCCTTGCATGCTGAAAGTTTAGAACTCATCCCTTACAATCTCCCTTCTTCTGCTGAATTATATTGGACCAAACTGGAGTTCTGTAGACCCACACTTGTTAAAGCAAAGAAATTCCAAAAAGAGCATGATCCTTTCTCTATTGCATTGTTTCCACATCTATTCCAGTGACTTCTAGGAGGAAGTCAAGTCTAAGGGGAGGGGGATGTAGTGCCCACTTCCCTTCGACACTATTTTTCTGATCGTCAGACTATGGATTATGTATTAGACACTATTTTGGCTTGGTTTAGTATGATGTTGGATTATGGACTTCATTACTGACTGGACTTATACAGGATGCATGATGATTATTATAAACATTATATATATAGATGTTGATGCTTTATTTGATGTAGTTATATCATTGATGCTATCCAGATATGTGATGTTTAATCATTTGATTATATATAGAAAATGAAAATTTTAAATGATGATAGAATGGTTGATTTAATTTATAAAATGATATAGTCGCTATTTTGATGTTGTGTTATGCAGTTATACTTATGATGCTTAGATTTATATTATATTATTTTTTAGCATTCTGATATGGCCACGAGGCCGAAGGAGGTATTTGTATTTTGTGGGCTATTTTATATCACAACAGACATCAGGGGGGATTGGAGACTAACCACAACAAAATTTTGGATGGATTCAACACGGTCACCATGGCAACTAGTCGTTTGCATGTTGTTTGTTGTTGGGGGGTTCCCATGGGGAGGATCACCTTTATATGTGACCATGGGGGTTTGTGTGTGTTTGTATGTGGTCCTTCTTTTATTGTTATCTTGCATGTGTTTTATTTGTGAATGTGTCCATTCCTTTATTTAAATAGAATGTGAAAGATAAATTTAAATAAGACTTGCTTAAATATAGTTATTAATGTGTTGATCCTTGCATTTAATGTGTGTAAGAGAGTTGATCTTTGGAGTATAAAACACTTCACCATCTTGAAACTCGGATTTGTACTTGGAGGGTATTTTTGGAAGCTTGTGGGACAAGCTAAACTTGTCCCACACCCATTAAAAGCTTCATACCAACTTTATCTTGATTGGAGTGTTTACTTTTTCCTCTTAAATGCATTTTTTCTTGTCAATCTTGCTTGTGTAAGTGTACTTTCTTACAAAAATTTAATTGGCTATCCTTGAGGTGTAAGTGGAGGCTTGCAAGTAAAGTCGATTTGATTGGCATGAAGACTTTACATTCCTTTTTGGGGGTTTTCATTTATTTTGGGGAGGATGATTATTTTCCACTTTTTTTTGGAGAGAGTTGGAAAGAGTCGCATTTTTTATCTTCTTCATCTTTTTTGCTGTTTTGGAGCTGCATGTTTTTTTGGAAGCCATGGGAGTTCTTCTCTTGCTGGAATGTTGTTATTAGATTGTCTCCCTTGGCATTAGAGAGAGCTGCACTGTCATTTCAACTACATTCAAGTGATTGTTGGGGGCTGCATTCTTGGCATTTGAAGCCATTGTTTTTGAACTGGAGTATTCATTTTCCTCATTCAAGCTTGTTGTTGGACTGCATTCTTGGCATTTGAAGCTGCTATGTTTTTAGAACTGTCATTTGGGCATTCTTGTTCTGTTTTGAGGACTTGTTGGTGGACATTCAAGTGACTGTTGGGGCTTTTGGCATTTGAAGCTTCTGTTTTAGAATTGTGATTTGGGCATTCTTATTTCTGTTTTAAGGACTGTTTTGGTGGACATTCAAGTGACTATTGGGGCTGCATTCTTGGCATTTGAAGCTGCTTTTTTTTGAACTGTGATTTGGGCATTTTTGTTGCTATTTTCAGGACTGTTTTGGTGGACATTCAAGTGACTGTTGGGGCTGCATTCTTGGCATTTGAAGCTGCTATTTTTGAACTGTGATTTTGGCATTCTTGTTGCTATTTTGAGGACTATTTTGGTGGACATTCAAGTGACTGTTGGGGCTGCATTCTTGGCATTTGAAGCTGCTATTTTTACTATTTTTGTTACTATTTTCAACTGTGATTTGGGCATTCTTGTTGCTGTTTTGAGGACTGTTTTGGTGGACATTCAAGTGACTGTTGGGGCTGCATTCTTGGTATTTGAAGCTACTATTTTTGAACTGTGATTTGGGCATTCTTGTTATCTGTTTTGAGGACTATTTTGGTGGACATTCAAGTGACTGTTGGGGCTGCATTCTTGTATTTGAAGACTGTTGTTTCTAAACTGTGAGTTGGGCATTCCTGTTGTTGTTTTGAAGACTATTTTGTGGACATTCAAATTAATATTTGGGGCTGTCTTTTCTTGCTTGCAAAGGTGTTGTCATTACTATGGCAAGGTAATAGCTTGTTCATCTTTATACTATTGTTTTCTTACATGTTATTATGGAATGTAAATGTGTGTCTCTTTCTCCATTTGTTTGGTTGGGTAGACTACCTAGGGATGGTGTAGGAGAAGGCTATGAGGAATCATTATGGGGGGGCATAAGGGAATGCCATAGGCATTAGAGTTTTGTGGAGGGATTTTTGGGTTTGGGATCCACCATGGAAAATAAATAGCTTGCATTTCTTACTTGTGGGGGGGCATAAGGGAAAACTTTTGTGGGGGGCATAAGGAGGGGTTGGGAGTCATAAGGTTTACGGGATATGATATGTTATATTGGCGGTATGATTATAGGTGGATGCCCAATTCCCAATTGGGAGGCATAAGAAGCTTCCCCCATAGTCCTTGCTCCTTTGGCTTGATTAAATAGAGCCTATGTGTTGTTTGATTGTGAAATACAGTGGAAATATGTATGTGTGTCTTGGTTGTTTTGTTGTTAAAAATCTACCTGTGTGTGTTGTGGAAGCCTGTGGATGTTTCCATGCATTGAACCCCATCTTTCATTTTGTTGTGGTTGGGGCTCGGGGGCCAATGACGAGAGAGGCTTCATCTCTTCATTGGATATCTTGGTTGGGTGGAGAGCGTTGCCTTTCCCCCTCTCTTCTTGTTGTGATCAATCAAAGGAAACATCTAAAGCATGCTATCTATTTTGGAATCAGTCATGGTGCAAAGTTAACATCCATCATTGTTAGTTTACTTCTTGTTGTAATTTCCCTTTACCCACTCTATGTGGATGGACTGTAACTTTCATTATATTGTAAAGATGTTGTATTGACCATGCAAGATGTATTTTTGATTTGAGAAAGGGAAACAATCTTGTCTTCTTGTTGTTGAGAGAACTATTATGGTATTGTATTTGTGAATTCATGGCATAATGAAAAAAGAGATATGTTGCTACCTCCATTGGATTGCATTTTTCCAAGTTGATTGCTCAATCGTAATGTAACTTCATGCTTGAAAGAATGTAAAGGGATCGAGTTATGTTTTGTATATTACATTTGAAATGATAAAAAGAATTAATTTATTGCATCCATTGGTATGAGTTGGTGTAAGTAAGAATCATTCAAATGCATGTAATTCTCTATTTTGGAATGTTGGAAGCAAATCTTGCATAAGGGAATTATGTTATTCTTGTTACTTGTCTTGCTGGGAAACGTTCAATCTATAAAGAATAAGAAGGACTTCATTTAGATCTTGTTATCAATCATTGAAGAAAGAAGTTTGTTTTAAGATAGCATGAAATGAATTTAAATGATGTTCTTACATACTTAAGAGTTGTTTTTTCAGTCAGTTAGAACGTAGTAATATGATCTTCCCTTACTTCACTTTGCATGTATGCTTAATCAACCAACGAATGAACCAAACAACCCCTCAAACCGTTAAGTAATGAATGAAGTGAACCAAACTAAGCCTTGCAAGACAAAAACATAGACCCAAGAAAGACCTACACACTCAAGGAATTTACCTTAGAAGCTTTCAATCAAACAAATTTAACAAAAGGATTCACTTCAGAAAATTGATAGTCTTGACTGTAGGAGCCTATGAGGACTGTTTTGCAAAAATGACTATCTAACCTCATCCAATCCTAATTTTTATGATTTCTATGCAAATTAGATGTCGTCACCTTTCCAAAAAGTCTAATTTTATCAAAAACTAAGTTCCCACTTGAAATTTATAGCATTTTTAAGTCCTTGCTGCAGGTAGTTCTGGAAGATGTTACGGGCTACTGTAGGTGGACAACTGGAGTTGCTATGGGTAGGCCTGCAGTTGCTACGGGTGATTGTAGGTGCACAACCATAGAGTTGCTACGGGCAGGTCTGGAGTTGCTACGGGTGGCTTTAGGTGTGCACATCTAGAGTTGCTACGGGAAGCCTTGCAGTTGTTACAGCTTGTTATAGGTTGTTATAGCTAGTTGCTACAGGCTACTGTATGCAGTACAGCCAGTTACTACGAGTTGTTTTAGGAGGACAGCTGGAGTTGCTATGGGCTAGGGCCTACTAATTCAAAAGCTTATGGCTACCTTGTATTTTTTACATGGAGACATTAGAAACATCATTTGCTACGGGCTGGGGCCTACAAGATTCACCCAATCTAAATATGGTATACCTTAGTATCTTAATTTTCATATAAAACTAAATATATGTAAAATCATAACTTTGATCTCCTCTTGTGAAAGACTCAAGATGTGCGTGTATCCTAGACTATGGTTGTGATAAGTAGTATCAAAAAAAAATAAACATATAAAACTAAATGTATGCAAAATCATAACTTTGATTTCCTCTTGTGGTAGATTCCTCTTAGTAACCTATCTCTTGTGTGTGTGTCTTAGAACAATTATTATGCTTGTGATAGTATTTAAACAAAAAAAAATTATTCCTCTTTCAATCATGTAGCTTATTCATCTATAGTGGCATAATCATTGTATGTATTATTTGGAGATTTGGTTGGAGCTATATTTTCATGGTGCTTCATCAACATAGAACGTGGGTGAGCAAAATTTTGGCATAACATCTAGAAGTAGTAAAAATCTCATAGACTATCAGAATTCAAATTTATAACAACTATAAGAGCTCAATATAATGCCATCCTCTAGTCCATGATGAGGGTCGTCAATCCTTTCGATTAATAATGTCACATCTGGGTTGGTGTCCAAAGGTTGTATGCATTAAGAGAAGACAGATACATGGAATTGAAATGCTCCCCTTAAACATAAAACCAAACTTGCATAAAATGAAAATAACACCTTATAGAAATTAAAGGCACACTTGAAAAAATAAAGTTTACATGAAATAAATCACACTTGCATGAAGGAAATCACACTTGCAGGAATTTAAACACACTTACATAAATTGAAATTTCTAAATTAGAAATAAAACATAATTGAACAAAACACCTGCAGGTTCACAACAGACTGAATTTTCACAATACAAAGATAAAAAACAATACAATAGAATGAATTAAAGAAAAATGAATAAACATAAACATAAATACATAGATACATCTTCCTAGGAATGAGTGGCCAGACTCATTCCTTGGAAGAGGATTTAAATCATACTTCTAATTCATAACTTGCAGAAAAACTTTACTTCCAGAATATTTGAGAGGAAAGAACAGATCCTTGATTTCTTGGGAGAAAAGAAATTACATATCTCAGTGTGGAAGGTTTCATTTATAATTCATGCATCCAACCAACTCTTTCTTTTTAGGAAATACAATATTATCTTATCTTTATTCCCAATCCTAACAACTAAGATCTCCATCTCCACAAACTATGGAGAGAGATATATTATTGGAGTCAAAGTCTTATCTTACTTATTTTAGGAAGATTTGCTCCCAAATTTTCTCCTTGATTTTTGATAACAAGAATCATAATGATTTTATTCTTATACATTATTGGAATGAGATATTTTACTCAAAATATGATTTTGACTAAATACCTTTCTCAGATTTTCCACTTTGTCTTTGTTATTTTGTTGACTGTGGAACTTTTGACACTTATCTGATATGTTTTTTCCTCGGACTTGCAGTTCATTAAAAGTTAGATTTATCTTCATTGGTAAAAATTTTTGCAAATATGAATGAGTATTTTTGTTAAACACATTTCTATGAACAAAAACCTCTCTCCAGATTTTCCATGTTTGAATTTTCTATTTCTGTTTATGGAACTTTTAGCACTCGTCTGATACACTTTTCCTCAGAACTACAGGTCACTAAAAGCTATATCTCTCTTCATTGGTAAAACCTATAGACAAATATGAATGAGATATTTGTTAAACACATTTCTCATGAACAAAAACCTCTCTCATATTTTCCATTTGACTTTTTTTGTTTCTGTTTATGGAACTTTTAGTGCTCGTTTGATACACTGTTTCCTCAGAACTGTAGCTCACTAAAAGTTAGATCTCTCTTTATTGGTAATAACCTGTGGACAAATCTGAATGAGGTTTTTGTTAAAAAAAATTATATGAACAAAAACCTCTCTCATATGTCTCATTGGAATCTCTGAGTTTTCACACTCTCTCAAAAACTATCATTCCATTGATGCAACTTCCGGAACTAAAGCTGTCATTCCTTTCATGCAAATTCCTAGAACTAAATCTGTAAGCTCTGGAACTAAATCTGATTTTTCCATGAATTCAAAGTTCCAGAACTAAATAGCATTCAATTGATACGAGTTTCAGAACTAAACCTGTGAGTTTTCGGAACTAAGCCTGTGGGTTCTAGAACTAACTTTGCGAGTTTCGCAAGCTAACTTAAAATAATTATAACTTTTTCATATGATCTTGGATTGAGATGATTATGTTTTTTTAACTTGCATATTTTTTTTAGAGGAATCTGAATATGAAATTAGATTTGAGTTTAGATATACCATCTCATGATCCATTCTACTTTTCCCCAACACTGGCATTATCTTTACTTTTATGGCATGCATACATCAAGACTATTACATATTTTATAAAATAATCAAATAGGATTAGTCAACAAAATAGATAAAAAAATATTTATACATAATGAACAAGATATATATCCTATATAATATCTTTAATAAAACTATAAGTTCCTAGATTACATTTAAATCCACTTTCAAATGTAACTTGGAAGGACAAAATAATGGTAATTTATGGCCTCATCATCCACCTTTCCTTGGGGGAAATGAAGATCAAGTTGAAGGAAGGTGCGCGCCTGATCTAGAAGAGGAATTATTGGATGAATTTGAATTTTTGTGTATGGGTCAAGGAAGAAATAGCCAAGATGATAACATCTTGTATCATTGAGGCTTTAGAGGAATCAGAATGGATAATCCCAATGGTCATTAGTATGTATCATCAATACTTTCCCAACCCCCTTTACTAAAGAAATTTTGGAGAAAGTAGCTGGGTGCGAAGTCTATTATTTTACAGATGGGTTCTTAGGGTATCACCAAGTATGGATTGCAAAGGAAGACCAAAGAAAGACAAATGTTTCCGCTAAATGGGGAAGTTTTTCCTACATGGTTATGCCTTTGGATTAAAGAATGCGCCTGTTGTGTTCTCACGCATCGTGGTACAAGCATTTCAAGATTTCATTCATAAATTTCTTCAAGTTTACCTGGATGAATGAACCATGTATGGGTTGTTAAAATACCCTTGTAACAATTTAAGGCTGATGTTTGAGAGATGTCAAAAATTAAGGATATCCCTTAACATTAAGAAATATGTCTTTGCTACCCCATTTGGAACCCTGTTAGGACATATTATATGTAAGGAAGGCTTACTAGTGGATCTTGCCAAAGTTGTAGTTTTTGTGGGATTAGGGGAGCCTACTAATCAAAGCACAGTGCATAGATTCCTTGGACATATGGGGTACTATAGGAAATTCATCAAGGGGTATGCTAAGATAACAATGCCCTTAAGGAATTGCTAAGACACAAGAGTGCCTTTCATTAGGGAGGGACACAACATAAGGCATTTTCCAATTTGAAGGATAGGTTTGTCACTACACCCATACTATGCTTTCCCTCTTGGGATTAGGATTTCCATGTGCATGTTGATGCCTTAGGAAAAACCATGGGAGTAGTATTAGCACAACTTGGTGAGGGGATTTTTAATCACCTCTTATGTTTTGCAAGTAGGAAGTTAACACCAATAGAAAAAAATTACACAATTATTGAGCATGAGGCACTATCAATGATCTATGTGTTGCATAAGTTCAGACAATACTTGTTGGTAATACCCTTTATATTCTATATAGACCACATGGCATTGAAATAATTGGTAAATAAGCCCATTTTGTAAGGGTGCATATGCCATTGGGTTCTATTATTCCAAGAGTTTGAGTTCACGGTGGTTGTAAAACAAGGAAAAATAATTTCAGGATGTGACCACTTATCAAGGATTAACTCAAGGGAGGATGTGCAAAGCATTGAGGATACCATTTTGGATGCGTAATTTTTTAGGTTACATCATGTGCCCTTATACTTGGAAAATATCACAATATTCTTGAAAATTAGTGTGGCACCAAACGTGATGAAGGATTTGGAGAGGAAACATCTAGCGGTATGCGCCACACCCTACCTGTTCATTAGTAGAGATTTTTATAAGTTAGGATGTGATGAGCTTCTTCGTCAATGCGTATTGGAACATAAGCGCATGAAAATTATGGAGGAAGCACATGGTGGGATTGGAGGAGGACACTATGTAGGAAATGCTACCACACGGAAGATTATACTAGCAAGGCTTTAGTGGGAAACCATCTATCAATATTGTATTGTGTTTTGCAAGGCTTGTGACCATTGCCAATGCCTTGGAAAACCTAGAAAGAGGGATGAAATGCCCTTATGACCAATAACTAGTGCTGAACCATTTGAAAAATGGGCAATAGACTTTATCGAGCCAATTTTTCCAACCGTGTGAAGGATTGGTTTGTGATACATAATTACTTGCATTGATTACCTAACAAGATGGGTGGCAGAAGTGCCTATGAAGGATTGCACTACATGAATAACTACTAGATTTTTATGGGATACCATAATCAACAGGTATGGTTGTCCTTTGAGTTTAACAAGTGATAGGGGTACAAATTGTCTCAATGAAATGGTCAGGATTCTATTAGTAGAATTTATGGTGGCCCATCAAAATACCACCCCCTATCATCCAATAACAAATGGAACTACGAAAGAATTTAAAAAAATACTAAGTCACATGTTAACAAAGATTTGTGACATTGGAAGACAAGATTGGGATGATAAGGTATCGGCCGATCTATGGGCATACAGGACAACCTACAAGAGGTTGAATAAGGCCACACTGTTTCAATTGGTGTTTGGCACGAAAGATTTTTTTTGGTTGAATTCATGTTACCATTGCTACGTATTGCACGCATAGAAGGGTTGGATGATGAACAAGCATTGGAAGAGAGGATTGATAAGTTGATGCAGTTAGATAAAAGGCATGGCATGATCGTCATATAAAAAACAAGAAGTTTGAGGTTGGGCAGATGGTATTGTTGTATGATTCCAAATTTTTGTGCCATCCAAGGAAGTTGAAAGTCCATTAGCTAGGACCTTACATCATCTCATACATCCTTGATTCAGGTGCTTTCCAGTTAAAAGTGCTAGATGGGATGAGATTACAAGGTCATTTCAATGGGAGTAGGCTGGAGCCTTACTATAAATTGGTCTTCTTGGTGTCTATAAATAAGGCAGTATTACTAGTAAGCTTAGAATTTCCCTTTATGCTTTTCTTTTCTTGTGTTTCCCTTTCTTGTTGCGTTTCCTTTCTTTTTGTTTCATTTTGCATCTTATGTGCTGGTAACCACATTATTTTCTAAAGTTGTGTAGGTGTAGAGGACCACGCATTTGTTTTAGTGTGGAGTGAAGTCGTGTAAAGTAAAGTATAGGCCAATAGTAAAAGTTGAGTGGCCTAGTAGAAGGAAGCACCTAAGATTTAGAAATATCTTAGGTAAATAATGGATACTGAATTATGGTATCAAGAAGGCTGTAACAAAGACCACGTATAAAGGATGAAGAGTGCAGGAACAACATGAGGTAGGTAAGGGAAAAAATTAGGTAAAGGAAAAAAGAAGTGCCTTTGGTGTTATAGACACGCACATAAGAGTCTTTGATTAGATTGGATGTTTGTGCACCAGAAGGTTGTAGAAGGTTTTTCACGCAGGATTGGGCACGTGGGTAAGGGCGTTTAAATTCAGCCTAGTGGAAAAAAATTACATCTAATGCTAAGTACATTGGTAGGTGATATAGCATTTATTGTTGGAGGGGAGAAAAAAATATAAATATGAGGTTGGGTAAGTCATTATTTTACCTTGCTATTATGAAGTTGAAGCACTCTTGCAAACTAGGGCATC
This sequence comes from Taxus chinensis, assembly GCA_019776745.2. Classification (NCBI taxonomy): domain Eukaryota; kingdom Viridiplantae; phylum Streptophyta; class Pinopsida; order Cupressales; family Taxaceae; genus Taxus; species Taxus chinensis. The sequence goes on from CM034146.1 coordinate 1,008,587,089, forward strand.
CAAAGAAGATTTTTGTGAAGGTAGAAGAATCATAGAAATCTAAGTGTTTTACTAGGGCAGATCTATAAATTAGGAGGAAGGGGTACACATGTGTGTGAAACGTTTATTTGAAGTGCACCGTCTTGTGGAATGGTTTTCCTAATTATGGTTTGATATCTAGGACACATAGAGAGAAGGATTTATTTGTAGAGTTAAGAATTAGAATTGAGAAAAGTAGTAGAACAAGGCAAAGAGTTTTAAATTTTAAACTGATAAGAAGAATGACACCAAAGAAGGTGACCATTTCACCAAATAAAACAAAGGGAAAGGGAAAAGGAAAACAAGCCGCTGCCATCGTTATCTCTAATGAGGAATGGTATATAGAAATGTAGTACCCAAATGGAGTATTTTTAGGAAACAAGTGGGTGTCGTACTTGAGAAAAATTTCCGCGAATGACTACAACCATCACACGAGCACTACAGAGAAAGAAATGGCACTGGAGCTAGTTCATCCAACTAATAAGAGGACACCATATGGATTGCCAATATATGGCGACAAGGTGAAGGTAAAGCTGGAAAAGGTGGGGCTATTACAACTATATGAGTTGCCTTGGAAATCCTTAGCGGTTATATCAGTGGTTGATGTCATGCATACATGAAGACCATTACTACTTTGCAAGCCACAATATGCACATAACACCGTAGTTGATATCCAAATTCACTGGCTTGAATTGTGAAGGAGAATCCATAAATGATGATTTGAGTGATAAGGAGTCCATCAAGAAAACAAAATCACCTTATGACTATAAAAAGGGTTCACGGTACTTTGACATTGCATAAATTCTAGACCTTGTTATGAGGATGGCTGTGTGCTTGGTCACCAAGCTTAATGATCAAGAAATATGGATGCAAGTGAATAAGGCATGGTTGAATGTATGCTAGAAAATCTCATAAGGGAAAATCTATAACTTATCCATCTTTATTGCGTATGAAATCATAAGTAGTGTGCCAAATGGGCCAAAAAAAAAATATTGCGTATGAAATCTTTTTTTCAGCAAGGTCCTCCTCACCTTCATCTTCTCAGAGATTGGAGTACCAGATGGGCCAAAAAAAATTCATTGTGGCGTATCTAGAAGAGAAACCTTCACCCATGAAAAATTTCAAGAAGTATACTTATGAAACCATGATGGTTGCTCACAAGGCTTCCCTAGAGAAGTGGTATAAATGAATGTGTGACTCATTCGGGGTAGAGTGGAGGATCCCAAAGTAGTTTCCCGAGCTCGTGGATGGAGAAGCAAAGTTTTTAGTTTATCAAGATTTCTACATTGGCAGGTTTACATTAAAAAATGGGACTAACAGCCCATGGTGCAAGCTATCCTTCTCCTTCACCACACAATACTTCCAAGCAGGGATCAACCGGTTCAAGGAGGCCAAAAGGCTAAGGTCCAACCTTAATGAGGTGGACCAAGACCACCGCAAGCTGTGCCAAAATCTTTTATACCCTAAGAAGCACACATACATGGATAAGTATGTCTCCCACAAAGTACAAATGATGAAGTTGGTAACACTTGCCAATCGTCGGAATGGCTGTAACTAGGGTATATCTACGTGCATAAGGCCTGATTTTGAGAAAGGGCACCTATCTAGAGAGTGTTGTCTCCATTCCAAAATGACCCCATAGAGTTGGAAAAAGGCCATGCACTAAAGAAGAGGGAAAGAGATGAGGTGCCAGAGAAGAGGGCACCAAGTGTGTAAATTACACAATCGGTGGGCACACCGGAAGCATTCGTGAACCCTAGCACTTATGCATGCAAAAATAAGTCCCTATTCAAGGAGAAGACCCCAGAAGAAGAGGCGCCAGAACATGAATATCCCCTCACACATGAGGAATCACCAAGGAATACGCCGCCTATTAAGGAAAAGGAGAAATAATAATCTCCTATAATGGAATCACCAGTTAGGAACAAGTAGAAAGGTGGAAGAAGAGGTAGAATCAGAGGAATCAGAAAGCTTAGAGGCCTACATAGGTGACAGGGATGACGACGAGCACAAGGATGCCAAAACCATATGGTATATAATGTGCATGACTTTTAGGAAGAGGAATATGAAGAGAAGAATGATAATGAGGAATCAAAGGATAAAGGCAAGGGGGTGAGCGAAGAAGTAAGCACTAAAAACTAGGGAAACCCAAGCCTCACCCAAGGAACAAGTGGAAAAAACCATGAAGAGATAATTGGTGGGCATCATTAAATATTTGGTGGAGCAAGAGTTGGAGTGGAGTGAAGACGAAATCTTAAAGGAAATAGAAGAGGAAAGTATCGGAAAATAATATGGTAGCATGGGTGGGAATCCCAATCTAGTGGTAGGCTTCCCAAAGGCTGCACTTTAAACAGGTGGGAAGGGTGTAGTAGTAGCACAAGGGCAAGGAATGGGATACATCAATGATCCAAGCAAGGTTCTACACGCATGCTTCCAAAGCACTGTACCAATGGAACAACTCCTTGGTCTATGGCTTCATTTGATGAAGAAGGTGCATATCCCCAAACCAAAAAGATGTTATCATGAGAATTTGAGTCCCATGTAGATGAACCTAAGTTCAAATATTGGCCAATTAAAAGAATTCATGTGGGCACGCGAGACCTATTTGAAGAAGGGCGCGCAGGTTGAAGGCGCACAGGGTAAGTTTCTAGTAGTGTTTATCAGAACACACAGCACGTGCGCATGTAAGACAAGACATGGGTTTTTGGGACTTAGCCATATTTGGAGTTCCAGACAGCACACAAGGAAAGTATGACCTGTCTAGCATGTGAAGTCAATAAGGTGCCATCCTAGCAGCTTGTAGGATCAAGAATGAAATATTCCATGCATGCAGATGGAAGGATCCAGAAAGACATCATTGCAAAGAGTGGAGAGCTCGAGATCAAAGGAGGTATACTCCATGTGAGGACCACTTGAACACTTGGCAACCAATCTGTTACCTCATAAGGCATGGTGGTGAAGGCAAAAAGTTATATATAGAGATGCTTGGGTAGTAGAAAGGAAATGGCAGTGGCAGTGGTGGTGGAAGAGAGGTGAAGCTCTGCAAGAAATATTATGAAGGATTCTATGGGTTGGAATTAGAGGAAATATATGACTAATGGCATATTTAGAGGGATGGGTCTATGTTTATCCTTGTAGTATGAAGTGTGTAGTTTAGTTTTTGATGCATGATCTTTCTCTACATTATTATATGGGTCTGTTGTGGCCTTAAGCTGAATGTAATGTGGTTATTGAACATATTAACATGAATATAAGGTCTCGTTCTAAAATCATATATGTTTGTTCATAGATCATCAGGCCTAATACCATTTCCTTGAGTATTATGGATCAGATCTGTATTTATGTTCAATGTTTCCCTTTTATCTTCTAAATGAATGCATTGGTATAAGAACTCATCCTAAGTTCTCAGAATGAATGCATGGTTCTTTTACATTCTTTTACACTTAATTATCTTGTCATATATGATGTATTCTCACACAACTCACATAAAGGAGGGGGCTCGGCGCCTGCACATGCCTTGGGTGAGCACCCAATGCCCACTCGGTGATAGACCACATATATGGGAGTTGACTATTTTTCTAAGGGCATAAAAAATGACTACAATCCCTATAGATGTAGAAATTATTCTATAGTTATGGCTATTCATTGAGGGACTCTGTGCCTGTCATGGAAAAATTTGACAATCCTTCCTTGACTCAAAATTACAAAATGTGGCTCAATTGACTCCACTCAGAGATGATTTCAAATCATCCTAGTACCCAATCCATTCCTCCTCTGTTGGGTACGTTCTTCTTTGTAGAGCTAGGAAGGAACTATCCAGTTTGCTAATATCCTTATGTGAGAGGGTTTGAAGATCCCATACTATTGCATACAAATGGAACTCTAATTTTATTATCAGATTCAAAATGATATCCACCTCAGCCACACTTGATTCCTCTTATAAAGATGGGAAAATAGTCCTGTCTTATTCCTTTATTGTGAGTAGCTATTGGATTTGGTCCTTTGAAAGGACCAGGGATTCATTAGGAAAGGGAGAAGGGAAGCCTAATTGTACCAACTCCTCAATGCACTGCTTCCATTCCCTAATTCCAAGCTTAAGTTGAGAGAGGATATTTTGACATTCAAGTATGACCTTGTTACAACTTAGGATCTCATTTATTTTGGCCACTTCCATTCACCTATCTGTGATACCAGTCCCTTGTAGGGCAGAGTATGAGGAATTGTATAATTTATGGACCAATGCTTGTGCTTTAGGAACTTTGGTGGAGATGGCGTTGCTGATGGTGGATGTAGAGGACTCCACATTAACACACAAGCCTTGTGCATTATATATAAATATGAGTGTGAGTGACATTTACTTTTCTGTAGTGGCAATTCTTTTGTAACAGGAGGTATATAACCCTTGCACTAATGTGATGATTCCTTCCCTTTATGGTTGTTTCGTGAGTTTCTGGGTCAACTATTTGACCTCATCCTCTGATGTCTAGTATTTTGTTTTCAGGATCCCCTTCTCAACCTCTTTGGTGTAGAAATTCTCCTGAAGAGTGGTAACATCCTTTTTCCTTGCTTCAATCTCCCACTGAAGTGAACCGATCGAGGTCCTATAGGATGAAAGATTGACTTTAATTGAATCAATATCATGTTGTAGAAAAATTTCCATGAACTTAGAGGCTGCTAACTCGGCCTCTAACATTTTGAATTCTACCTTGGAATCTGTAAGAGTTTCCTTCAAAGTATCCTCATTCAATTCCTTGTGGATTTGTTCCAACTCTTTGGTTTTTACCTTTAATCTGAGCTAAGGTAGCCAATAGTGTTCTCCATTTGTCTAAGGCTGGCCTCTACTTTCTTAAGCTTATTGTTGACTTTAAGGTAATCCATAGTGATAATAATAGTTGACTATTTCAACAATTCAACATTATCTTGGGGCCAAAATTAAGTCATGTCTACTTCCATGAAACTGATGGTGTAATCATTCGGTTGCATTTGTCCCACACATTTGGAGACATTAGGAATCATTTGGGAAATAGGGAGGGATATTTCCTAATGGTCATATAGTGATCACATGTGCTTCATTTCTCCACTCACCATATCCTTGTTATTTTGCTTCTCCTTTCTCTTACTCTGAGCTACTTTGGTCGAATAAAGTTGATTTACAAACTCTGTAGGGGAAGGGACAATCCCACCTATGAATAGGAACCCTGGTGATATATTGTATGTAATGGTAATGGGATGCAAGGGCTGAGATGTTGTAAGAGTCAAAGATAAGGATTTCAATACTTTGGGAGAGAAGGAAGGGATGGTGACAGGTGGTGGAGGAAAAAGGGAGAAGCTGGGGAGTAAACAGGTCTAAGTTGCGGTAACTATAATAGAGACATCCCCAGTTAAAGAAATGAAAGGAAAAGGAGGAGGGAGCGGGTGAGCACCATGAGATCAAGAAAATGGAGGAACTGGAACAAAGGAAGGGGTGGAGGAAGGTGGTAACTTAGAGGATATCTCATTCTTTCTCGGTGGGCTAACGATCTCAGTGGTGGTAACAGAGTGAATGATGAACATGTGTGTAGAAATGGGACCCTAGTTTGGGTATGGAATTGATTTTTTTCCTATTTCTAAACCTTAAGGACCTAGTGTTACCTAAGTTATGGGCATATTGCTTGACAAATCCTATTGGGATTTTGAGGGAAGGAATTACGGTGACGCTTGCTGCTAAGAGGAGCCATGAGATTCTACTATCTACCATGCAAGATGTGTTATGGTGATCGTAATGTACTCCCTACCATCTGAATTAGTCCCATGCTTAGCTTCCCATAATTCTTCCCATTTCTCATCAGTGGACACTGTATGATGGAAAAGTGACAAGCGAGCATGGGAATCTACAAGTAACTTTTCCTCATACCTGACCTCCCGAGGTTGTACCGAGACAGCCGGTGGGGATTGAATATGTGTGGGATGTAGAAAAACTAGTTAGGCAATCTGATGTCTTCGACGTGCACTAGTGAAAATTACAAATCTAAGGCAAAGAAGGCCCTCCTAACCTGAATTGGTGTGATAGATCAATCAGTAAGGATGACTGCTCGAAGGCTCCAATCAATATCAAGCTCTGGTGTGATTCGGTCTATGGGTTGTGGAATCCGTGGAAAATGACCTAGGATAGTTTCGTGTATGTCTCTAGATAAGGTCATAGGGTGGAAGGTAAATATAATTGACTCTATGGGTGAGTGTCTGGCCTAGTCTAGAACTCCTTAGCTTTGTCAGCTGCTATGTCTAATAAGGATAACCGTTCAATGATGATAGGTGGAAGTGGAGTAGATCTGAATACTAATGTACATAGGCCAACATCTATGTCTGATTCACCTATGGACTCGTTGGGCTGTGGGATTTGTGGGTTACAACCATAGATTCATGTTTGTTGTGGTCATGCTATGCTCATGTGTGGATTCAGTCCCTGATCCCTAGTATCCAATAGTAATATGCTTTCTCAGCCTCTATATTCAGAATTAGCATTTGTGTGATCTTTTCAGAGTATCTCACAGGCGTTTGTGTAACCTGAATCCTTAAGCTGGTATCTATATCTGTGAGAGTGTCCCCTATGTCTGGCTGTGGGACCAAAGGATCACAACTAAATGTTTGCTCTCTTTTAAACCCTTTCACAATCATGCAGATATGTATCTAGGGTAATCTGTAGTTTGGTTGATTTGACCAAAACGTGTGCGCTTGGTCATCTTCTATGTTTAACCTGCTTAACTGGAGGATGATCTATTGTAAGTTTTCCATTGTTCGAAAGATTTGGATCCTAAGATTTTGATCTATATAAGTTATTGTTGTGACGAGATTGGGTTGGGGCATGATTGGCTTGAATACGTATTCCCTAGGCTCTCTAGGGCCCGTGATTGTCATACAAAAGCAACAATGTAAACTAACTGCAGCAAAGTAAAATTAACTATGTAAAATATATATATAACATATATAACTTCTATATTTTTGTATTTTTCTGATGAATTTATATGAAAAAATTTAGAGGAGCAACTATTTTAATATATCTAGAAATTGAAAACTAATCTGATGATACATTTAAAACAAACAAAGCAACCGAGTATAGCTACTTTCCTGTGCAGTTGTAAATCTATTCTAAACAATGAAATAACTGATCTAATCTATTTGAAAGACTCTTGATCCTACCTCAGAAGTGAGGAATGAATCATAGTCTCTCAGAAACTATCAATCCCCACAACTTCCCTGGCAATATCGAAAGTAAAATTGACTGAAATAAAGTGATTGGCTACTCTATTTGATATGCTCCTATTTTGAACTTTGAAAGCTAGAACCTGGATTTTGAAGAACAGTGGCGAATCTGATGGTGTGTGTGATTTTGTCCCCTTAGTGTGATCTCCTCGTGCCTTCATGCTCACATGGATCCAGAAAAGCACGTAATGTTAACATCAACAGAAGTAGATATTGGGACAAAGGTAGCTTAGGATACAGACTAAATATAATGTGAGTAGGAGAGAGATAGCGCAAGAGTACAGAGCTTGGCTTATGCAATTCCTAGCGGGATTTATTGTGAGTCATGTAACATAAAACGTCCAGAACCTGATACTATCTTGTTTGAAGAACAAAACCTGCAACTTTAATTGCTTCATATTGAAAACAAACTATCCTATTCCAATTGATTTGGATGAAGTGACAACAAAAATTACACAAAATGGATATGTGGCTTCCTAACAACAAGACAACACTAACTAAGCATGCAATGAATAAATATAAGAATTCTAAGAAAAATGAAAGACTAATCTATTGCAATGAGAAATTCAGAGGCAAATTTGAGGGGCCATTTGCTTGAGCACAAGCCAACTATTTATAGCATTTGCATTTACAAAAGGTAAAAACCAAATTGATCTCTTAAACTATAAACAATGGAAAAACATTATTCTAGGGAACCAGAATCATTCATGCAAGCCCAAGGCGGTGAAAAAAAGCTGGTAAATGTTGAAATTTACGTGAGTCACATTAAAAGAGTATTCTGAAAAATGCGTGAAGGACCGCCGCCCTGTCTAGGGTAGTGGTCACAAGACCGCCGCCTAGGTAGGGCGGCGGTTTCGTAACTGAAGAGAAAAAGGAAAAAAAAGAGGGGAAAAGAGGAAAACAAAGCACGCAAAGGCTAAGTGGGGCATACGAGATGATAACACATACTAGGAAAGCTTTTCCAGATCCCAAACACCTTACGAGGAGACCTGTATCATCATTGGGGCACGTGTTACATTGTTTTGACGGTGTAGTACCCTACAATTTTGGGTACGTATAGACACCTTCTAAAAATTTTGGGCAGTCTTCCCAATTTCCTACCTATATTTCCAAATGACATCAAATTTTTCCATGCCCCAGTCTCTACCTTTTAGGGCTGTCCTCAAACCCTTTCCCATGGTAACAAATGGTTTGTGACTATACAAAAATTGATAAAAAGAATCCCATACAAGGGTTGGGATATCTTTTAATTCAACAAAAATATCAGGAGCCTCTTCCTTAGGAGACCTCATAACTTCAAAGAAATTTCTCCGCTCATGCTTTCATGAGCCTAAGATCCTATTTTGGGCCATGGTGGCAGCCATTTTCCCATCAGGATCATCTCTCCACTTGTTCTGGAACAAGGAAAAACCATAGTGGACCACTTCTGTGTGAGGATATAACCCACATTGCGCTTCATCACAGTAATGCCTCCCTTACTCCAGGGGAGTTCAAACAATGTTTCTTCTTACAGGTAGAGCCAAAATACTCATCTAAGCCTTCCAGTTATGTGGATATCTCTAGGGCCACCACCAATGTTGTGAGGACTTTGGGGAACATAAAGGATTCCTCTCAGAACCCATGAACTCCTATCATTTAATGTGTTACTTTGAAAAAGTAATCACATGGGTGTAGCTTGTCCTTAAGGATGGCTCGAGATGAGATACTCATTCTATTATCGAATCCATCCTGGTCCAACTCAGGCATAAGTGGTGCAATAAAACATCTTACAAAATCATATGCATCTGAAGAAGAGGATATCACATGGGTCCATGATGATACTGATATAATGCTTGGAGGGTTGATTTATGTATCCCATATTGATAGAGGCATATACTAGATAAAGTATAATTGCTGCTAGGACAAAATGAGGTGGAACACGTATGAGGAATACTTGAAGGTGGATTTGATGTGGAAATGGGCCATTTGGTGTCAAATAATCTGTGAAATGACTTCAGATAAGTCAAACTTGTATGATTTCTCTTTACCAACCACCCTCATCCTAAAAAGGGCTCCCATCTGCTAGCCATGGACCTCTTTGTTTGAATCTTGATAAAAAAATAAAGGTCAGGATAGAGCAGGCATCTTGTGAATTCAGTGTGAACATTTTCAACAGAATTGGAAACTCCAGCAATTTAGAGCTGCTCGAATAATCTTGTTGTAATTCCTTATGGAAGAAAATGGTCTTTTTTTGGCACGAAGACCACAATTCCTAAATTTTGGCCATACCCTAAAAGCTAGTACTTGGGTCACATGGTAGGTCCAAAATTTCCCTAATGGCTCATGGAGTTATTTCCACCTAAATATTCCTTTATTTTATGGTATAACTGGTGATGTAAAACTGACGCGTGCACATCTGTACAAGCTCTGAATATGGGTACATGAGAGGCACCATGTATTGAGCTAACGTGGTGGTCTAAATCTTGGAGCTGAAGGACCCATCATCTCTGTAGTTGAGGAATCTAGTGTAGGCTCCACGTTTGAGGGCTTTTGACTTCTTTTTCAAGATAGGGTCAAAAATTTCATCTGCATAGTCAGTAACCAATGAAGCATCTCTATAGTATGTACCCTTTTTAGGGTAAACTATTTTCAAATGGTGAGTGTGCGACGACGCAGTGCTTCCTACATAAAATTTGATTGAGAGGCTGAAATGGAGGTTGTCATGGATGTTTTGAGGCTAAAAGAAACTATGGTTCTTTCTACTGGTGGCTCAGAGATTTAAGAAAGAGACTCTTTAGCATGTGGAATGAAAATTGGGTAACCCACTACCTACCTTAAATAGCCTTCCTAATTTTACAAATTAATGGCTCGCGTACACAACCGGTCATGTCTTGTAATGACTCTTAGGGAAAATGACCTCCAATTTTGAATTCATGTCTCCAAAGAGATTTTCCATTATTTCTTCAATCCTTTTCAATAAGTACTCCAAAAAAGTGTTGGATCATAATTTTAGGGAAGCATAAGAAGTTACACCCTTCCCAAAAATTTCAAAAAGGGGAACGAGAGTCTCCATAGGAGACACGTGTTCAAGGACACATATGGGAAGTAACAAAACTGTGAAAGAAAAGAGAAAAAATAAGTAACTATACACATGTTACAGTATACAATATCTCAAAAAGACTCAATGAAAGGGTTTAAGATGGATTCCATTTATTGAAATCACCAAGGCTTCACCTTTCACGTTATAAAGTTCAAAAGTGTTATGCTTCTTACATGCAGTGAGTTTGAATGGACCAGTCCAAAGGGGGATGAATTTTTTGTGATTTCTAGGCTTGGTAGCTCTCACACCCCATTTCAGTACCGAAGCACCAACTCGAAGATCATGCTCTAAAGTTTTATGGTAGAACTAGGTTTTGACAACCTGTTGACAGCTGATCATAGACTTAAGAGTTGACTCTTGCTTCTCTTGTAGTTTTATTAATTCAGTGAGCCTCACCTACATTGATCCATGTTACTTGATCTATACCAACTTTAATAATTGTAATACTTGGAGTTCTACTGTGATAGGCATAACTACACTCTTACCATAGACTAAATCATATGGTAAATTCTTCAAAATATATTTTGGTATGATCTAATCAACCCATAAGGCTCTATTGATGTGTTCATGCCATGATCTCTTGTGCTTGTCCACCATTCTTTTTATGAACCTTATCATATTTTTATTCATTTACTCTTTCAATCTGTTACACTACGGGTAGTAGTTGGAAGATGTATTTATGTAAATGTCATGCCTCATGGTAAAGTCAGATACTTTAGCACCTAAAAAACCTTTAGAATTATCTGATATAATTGTACGCAGGGGTACAAAATGGCTGGTGATGTCATGGAGAAGCTCTAGGATCATATTCTCGGTAGCTTCTTTTAATGAAAATGATTTTTCCCACCTGGTAAAATAATCAGTTGCTATTAGGATCCACTTATGTCCTACGCTTGATACTAGGTTTACCATCATGATGAAATCCACATCCCATTATGTGAATGGTTCTTCAATGAGAATTGGATTAAGGGGTAGTGCGACATTTCTCTTGAAACCTATGTAGTATTAGAAATTTTTGCACTTGTTCACCATCTGATAATAATCAACAAATATTTTGGGCCAAAATTATCCTACTTGCAAGAATTTTATGGCCATAGTTTTGGTTGAGAAATGGCCTCCTGAGCTACCATGATGTAACTCATGTAAGACCCTTTCAACTTCCTCCTTCTCTAGGAATCTAAGTAGAATCCCATCAAAGTTATTTTTAAAAAGGATATTGTTAATTATGATGAAATCAAATCCCTGTTATTGGTAATACCTTCTCTTTTTTAGAGGAAGGTGAATTGGATACTCGCTTGTTTGCATGAAATGTCTTCTATTAGATACCTATCCTTTGTGTAAATTTTCCTAGATCTGTAACACCATCTCAGATTCTTCATCAATTGGTGTCATTAAGTCCTGGGAAAGATGCTAGCACATGCATTTCCTTGTTACTAAATTTGTGGGTTTAATTTCAACATCATACTCCAAAATCCTAGTGATCCAGTTAGCTCTCTTATCAGTTGTTTCACCTTCTGCAATATATTCCTTGACACTGGAGTGAGCCATCAAGATTATGATTTTTATGTTGGTCATAAGATGACTAAATTTATTCAATCCTTTAATAATGGCATAAGCCTACTTTTATATGAAGTTATACTTGGTTTCATAGTCATGGAGGGTCTTTGAAAAGAAGGCTACTAGATGTTCCTCTCCTTGTGAATCTCCCTTCTGTGTTAGCAAAGAGGCTACACTATGTTTTCTTCCATATACATACATGATGAAATATTTAGTGAAATCTAGATATTACGTAACACTAGGGTAGATGTAATGGATCTCTTGATTGACTTAAAGGATTGTTAGCCTTCAGTGGTCCATTTGAAATTTAGGTCTTTTTTCAGTATCAAAGTGATTGGGTGGATCATTCTAGTAAATTATGAAATGAACCTACTAAAAAATTTAATCTTTCCTACAAAAAAATTGAATTGCTTGTTTATTGACCGGTAGAGACAACTCCAAAATAGCTTTGATTCTTTCTAGGCCAATATATATTCCATCCTTTGAGATGATATGCCATTGGACTTTTCCTTACGGGACTTCGTAAAAACACTTTTTAGGATTAAGAGAGATTCTAAATTCCTGAAATTTTTTGAATACAACTATACGATGGAAAAGTGACAAGTGAGCATCGGAATCTACAAGTAACTCTTCCTCACACTTGACCTCTTGAGGTCGTGCCAAGACAGCCGGTGGGGATGGAATATACGTGGGGCGTAGACAAACTAGTTAGGAAATCTCATGTCTTCGACGCACACTAATAGAATCTGTGAATCTAAGGCAAAGAAGGACCTCCTAACCTAAATTGGTGTGATAGATCATTTAACAAGGATGACTGCTCGAAGGCTTCAATCAATATTGAGCTCTGGTGTGATCTGATCTATAGGTTGTGGGATACGTGGAAGATAACCTGTGGGTGATTCGTAGATATTCCCTGATAGGGTCATGAAAATATATGATGGATGTATGGTGGAATTTATGGGTGATTCTCTTATCTAGCCCAGAAATCCTTAGCTTGATTAGCTGTTATGTCTAGTGAGGATAGCTGTGCGATAATGATTGGTGGAAATGGAGAGGATCTAAATACTAATGTATGTAAACCAACATCATCGTCTGATTGACCTGTGGACTCGTTGGGTTATGGGACCTGTGGATCACAACCATAGGTTCATGGTCATTGTGAACCTCCTATGGTCATGTGCAAAATCAATCCCTAATCCTTAATATCTAGTAGTTATATGCCTTTTCAGCCTCTATGTTTAGAACTAAAAGTTGTGCAATCTTCTCAGAGTACCTTACAGGCATTCTGGCAACTTGAATTCTTAAGCTAGTGTCTATGTCAATGAGAATATCTCTTGGGTCTGGCTGTGGGACCAAAGGATCACAACTGAACATTTGCTCTTTTTCAAGTCCTTCTACACTCATGCGAATATTTATTAGGGAAATCTGTAGTTTGGCTTGTTTGACCAAAATGTATGTACTTTTTCATCTTCTATGTTTAATCCTCTTAACTGTGAGCTAATTTCTTGTAGGTCTGTTGTTGTTTGGAAGACCTGAATTCAAAGATTTTGTTCTATGTTAGTTATTTCTGCAACAAGATTGGGTTGAGGCATGATTGGCTCGAATACGTATTCTTTGGGCTCCCTAGGTCCTGCGATTGTCATACAAAAGAAACAATATGAATCTAACTAAAGAAAAGTAAAATAATTATGTAAAGTATATCCACAACATATATCTAAATTCTATAGTTTGTATTTTTGACAGAATATTTAACAGAATTAAGATAACAACTATTTAATAGAATTGAAAGAGAAATTATTTAATATCTAGAAAATAACAACTAAGCTAATAACAAAATTTAAAACAAAAAAAGTAGCTGAATATAGCTACCTACCTGTGCAGTTGTGATTCTATTCTGAATAACCAAATAACTAATCTAATCTATTCGAAAGACCCCCGATCTTACCTCAGAAGTGAGGAATGAATCATATTTTCTTAGAAACTATCAATCCCCACAGCTTCCCCAACATTATCGAAAGCGAGATTAACTGAAACGAAATGATTCACTACTCTATTTTATATGTTTTAACTAGAACTTTGATAGCTTGAACCTAGATTTTGCAGAGCAGTGGAAAATCCGATTGTGTGTGGCTTTGTCCTCTCAGTGTGGTCTCCTCGTTCCTTTGTGCTCACATGAATCCAAAAAAGCATGTAATGCTAGCATCAAAAGAAGTAGGTATTGGAACAATGGAAGGTTTGGATGCAAACTGAATACAATGTGAGTAGGAGAGGGATAGCACAAGAGAATAGAGCTTGGCTTATGTAATTCCTAGCGGGATTTATTGTGAGTCGTACAATACAAAACATACAAAACCGAAACTATCCTTCTTTATGAACAAAACCGGAAACTCTAATGGCTTCAGACTGAAAATGAAACTATCCTATCTCAATTGATTGTATGAAACAATAATAACACTAGAACAAGAAGATCATGTGGCTTCTAAACAGTGAAATAAGACTAACTATGCATACAACAAATGAAAACTATTGAATTCCTAAGAAAGAAATGAAAGAATAAACTACTGAAATGAGAGGATGAGAGGCAATTTTGAGGGGCCATTTGCTTGTAATTAAACCAGATATTTATAGAATCCCATTCACCCAAAGGTAACTCCAAATAGGACTCTTTTACTATAAACAATGAAGAAACACTATTATAGGGAACCAAAATCATAAATACAAGTAGAAATGGATGAAAAAGATGGTAAAAGTTTAAAATTTACACGAGTCACGTTAAAAGAAGTGTGCTAGAAAATGCATGAAGGACCACTGCCCTAAGCAGGGTAGTGGGTATAGGACCGCTGCCCTACCTGGGTGGCGGTCATGAGACCGCCGCCTAAGTAGGGCAGCAGTTTCATCACTGAAGACCAAAATACAAAGGAAAAGAGGGGGAAGAGAAAAAAAAAGCATGCAAAGGGTAAGTGGGGTATGCGGGATGTTAATGCACACTTAGAGAGATTTTCTAGATGTTGAACACCTTACGAGGAGACCTGTATCATCATTGGGGCATGTGTAACATCGTTTCAGTGATACTATACCCTACAATTTTGGGTATGTACATATTGCCCCCTCGAAGAAGCATTTTAGCCATGAAGAGGCAGAAAATGGTGGGTACGAGTATGGTAGTCCCGAAATGGGAAATTAGAAACTATACCTGATACGTTTGTGTGTCGAAATGACGCCATCCAAAATACTCGCTACCTACAAAATGAAAAGAAGATTCAAGTCCAGATAGATAAAATAAGCGGAAAATAAATACTAAAATAATATGAAGTGAGGACTTACCATTTACGCGGGGATAAGAAATTACCTCCATCGGCACTCCAAACCTGTGAAAAGGGGTATCCAAAATGAGTCAAAATACTATATATATAAAAACGGGCCCATTTTCCTATTCATTTACGCATGTTGATTTGATTGATTTTGAGCTCTGGGACCCACGGTGACGGTTTTTGACAAGAGTATAGTCAAAACGTTCATGACGAGATAGTGATCATTCCTCCGCGAGCGGAACATTGACCCGTAAGATCTTAGGTTAGTTCTTCTCGATTTACCATTTTTATGCCTAAAATGTAAAAATGATGAAATCTTCGTCATGTGGGGGTAATTTTGTAAATTTATAGTTTTAAATGTGTTCTTAGGGGGGGACGCGTAATGGGTAGGCTCTCATTTTAGTAAAAATGGTCTTTTTTTGCATTTTTGAGCATTTTTAGGGCACGTGACCCGTTTGAAAATGCGGGACATGACCGCCACCCTGAGCAGGGTGGCGGTTACAGGACCGCCGCCCTTTAAGGTGGCAGTTATGGAACCACTTCCCTGCTTAAGGTGGTGGTCCTTTATAGAACACTAAAATAACCTTGTTTTGAACTTATTTTTGCATTTTTAGTATGCTCATATGTTCTAATGATTTTTCCCAATGTGATTTTGGTACTACCTCTTTTTTGCGTGTTTTTGTGTGTAAATCGGAGAGCGCCACATCATCAAGTCTACGTCAGTAGCATGAAGGTGGGGGGGAGGAAAGTTTAAATTTTTTCCTTTTTGGTGCAAAAACTTAAAAGCATGTATTGAACCCATAGTCCCATCAACCAGTAAAATGATGCCAAGTGTCCTCGGACCAACGAGCTCACAAGGATTTGTGGTAAAATTTTCCTATTTTTGCGAAAGGAGCCAAATGTTGTTTTGAAGCCATGGATCAACTAGAAGATGCCACATGGTAGTGAAGCGGCAGGGTGCGGAGTGTTTTTGGGAAATTTTCCCAATTTTTTTAAAAAAAAAGGGAAAAAGTTCAAACTTTGCCCCACAAACCCGAGTTTTCCCTAATTTCACCATTTTTGCCCTAAATCTTCAGAGGGCCATATATTTCGAACCAGAGCTTGGATTTTTGTGTTTTTGGTATCAATGGAAAGCTAGTGAAATTATCCACATAAAAAACACTTCAATTTTTAATTTTGATGGATTTTGGTGGGATAAAATTGAGAAAACGTCTCTAGCATGCAAAAACAAGAAGACACAAAAATTATCCCCCGAATCCACTCCAATGTTCTCCTACCACGTGGATGGATCAAAGTGAAAAGCATAGAACATGATCTAATGGTTCATATGTGAATTGGCAAATTGAAATATGAAACAGAGTTTTGCACACAGAAGCTCATTTTGGGCTCGTTAGAAGTATTTTATTTAATACAGAGGAATATGGAAGAGGAGAAATGATCAAACTTGTTTGTAACGGCCCACGATCCAAACGCATGGAGAAAATATAACATCTTATATTCAAACTGGAAACGTTTGTAATGGTTTCTAGTTTTTCCCTGTCATGGCCATTTTTCTGCAAAAAACGAATCTGAAATGGTGTGAAATGATTGGATTTCAATTATAACTACTTCTTGGCCATTTGGGGAAGTTGTAACTGCCCCTTGCATGCTATTTGTTGGGCCCCTAATGTAGCTACCAAATCTTAAGGGTGCATAGGCGCGCACGACCAGAGGAAGCACACAAGTGAAGGCACGCAAGGCATAATTCAAAAGGCTTCTTGGAGATCCAAGGATGTGTGTTCCACGCGAAGAACAATTCAGGAATTATCCATTTTCAGCCTTTTGTACAGAACACATGAAGAATGTGTTCCATTTGGATAAGGTTCCAGCTTGGTGGCAGGGTGTCCTAGAAGGAATATACCTTGCGATAGGAAGATCTAAAAAGCTAATCATGAGATAGAGAGGCATGCGCCTAGGGTGACCCACACCTTGACACTTAGGGGTAGATCTGAGGTTACAAAAGAGTTTGTTAGAGCTTAGATGCCTATTTATACATGCTCCCTTGGTAAAGACTAGAGACACAAGTAAGGTAGTGAAGCTCTACAAAATTACCGCGAGAACTATGGGATAATTGGGTAGATGATTCTAGGAAGGATGTAATGGGGAAATGGGGAATGTAAATTTTATTTTGTAAGCATACATGTATGGATCCAGATATGGTGCATGACTGTGGTCCACCTCTCTGTGATGTTTTGAAGTAATAATATGAATGAATGTGATAAGGTTACCACTATGTTTATGTTAAGATCTCCTTCCTGTATTATCTGCATGTTTCCACTATGCTTTTGATCTTGTATAATCATGAACTTTACTTGAATGTTATTCTAATTATGGATTTACAACTTCCTGATTCTAGTTAATTCTGTTGCTCACTTTGTTACTATTATGACTAAAGGGGTGTAGAAGTCATCCTAAGCTCTATAGCTTCTTCATGTCTGTTAAATCACTAAGTCAAAATCATGAAGTATGCCTTCCACTAAACTCACATAAAAGAGAGACTCGGATCCCTCTCGCATGCCTCAGGTGAGTGCCCAACACCTGCTGGGTGATAGGCTGACATGCATGAGGTTCCCTTGTTCTTAGTGGGCTGTAAAAATGACTACATCTTGGTTTCATTTCTGAGACCTCTTTTCAAAGTTGTCGTAGAACATGGCATACATCATGATCTGTGCAAAAACTGATGGCAGAGCGCTTAAGACTAGAAGGTGTTAAAGATTGGTTTAAAATCACTAAGGACGAATTCACTCAGAGATTCAATACTAGACCTGGGTTTAACACACAAAGATGGGTGGAGTACACTCTTTATCATGAGTTGTACGAAACCTTATTTTGTTGTTTCCCAGTAGAGCTATTTGAATGGCTCTCAGCTTATACATCTAGATCGGGGTGGTATTATAAGTCACACCTATGGACCCAAAAAATAAATTATAACTTGTAAGATGCTGATCTAACGTGAACCCATGCTATAGATTATTGGTGGAAGGGATTATTGACTAGCTACACTCTAGAATATGCCATTTCCATGTATTCCTATCTAGAAGTTGCTGAGTTTGAGTTCTTGTGAGAGCCCAGAGGATCATTTATGTGTGCTATCCCCTTGGTGATCAAAATCTTAATGGTAACCATGGGTTTAGAGGCATTTCCTATGGCCAACTAAACCACTCTGATCGCTTGGCAAGGAAGCTAGGTTGGGGATAGATGGCTGATATAACAACTGAAAAGGAAAGGGAGGAGAGATGGCTCAAGTATAATAAAGTGCGTGAAAGGGAGATCGATAGACAGAACAGGATTACAAGGGGGTTATGGAGCCAGACATGGTTGAAAGGAGTTGAGGTTCATGCAGAGGATGTGAAACCTGAATAGTCTATGATACCCCATCTTGGTAAGCACAGGAGAGAAAACCTTGCGGATTCTGATGAGATTCCATTGCGTAGAGAAAGAAGAGTTGTTGGTGCACATCTGACCCCACCTAGTGACGAAACCTTGATGCTTGGTTTTTTTTAACGAGGGAAAAGTATAATTGATCTATTTGATATTGGTGGAAGCAACCGATCGTCACCCAGAAGGTACAACTTCTCGTTTGGGACTTCTATGGCTTCACACACTATTCCAGTATTTGGTGGAATGATTGGGCAAGGCACATATCCAGCTGGTTTTGGAAGCACGTTAGTAAGTGGTGGAAGAAATACCACTGGAAGTGGTGTTAGTTCACAAACTGTTGGTGCACAATTTAGTGGGATGATGGGAGAACTTGGCATGACAAACATGGGCCCTTTACTCAACACAGGAGGATCTGGAGGTGGAAGTGGTGGAGCTGGTGGCTCAGGATCTAATGGGTCTAGTGGGGGATGGTAACATTAGAGGAAACCAAGGGACTAGATTAGGAGGACAAGGACCTCAACCACCTCCTCAATTCTTTTTCGAGATGTCTCTACACTTACCAGATTATGGTGAGATAGAAGATGTCGTAAAGCATGTGCATAAGTACGAGCTGCTATGGCACACAAAAGGGATCATGACCCAGGATCGAAAGGCCAGTCAATTTGTGATGACATTGTAAGGATGTGTGTATAGTTTGTATAGAAAGTATGATCCTCATTAGACTGTTTATGGTTTATACCACACTGAGAAATGCATTATTGGTGGAATTCCACATGCCTGAATTTGAATAGAAGAGCATCAGATCTCTCAAAGAAATCCAACAGGGAATGGCAGAGAGCGTGTGGGAATATGATGCGCACTTTAAAACTCTATTGTGTAAACTATCTTATGATATCCACCCTTCACAACATGCTCAGTGGTTTTTCAGAGGTTTGATCACACCCTTTAGGAGGGATTTGTCTCATAAAACATTCACAGATCCACGCAAAGCGTTGGAATCTACTTTACACGCTAAGGTAGTTGGTAGTGTTGACATTGGTGTTAGCCCATTTCTAGAGGCTTAGATTGCTTCCATGGCTAAGAAATTGGAGAAATTATCTACCAACATAGTTCCAAAGATTCGTGGTGGGATGTGGTCCACAGATTGTAACGTAGAAGGACACACAAAGGATAATGGTGGGATATGTACTCAGAAGGCAGTACGTGTCGTAGCGGTAAACTGTGAAATATGTCACGGGGACCATGATGCAAGTAGGTGCCCCCTTTTATAGCGCACGATCTGCAAAAACATATCTTGTTATTGTAAGATATATACCTCAACCACACATGACACCAAGGGTTATAGATTGATTGACCAGATTCACGAGGCAATCGATCTTGGTGTGCACCAGACTAGCATTATCAGTAGTTCCAAAGGAGATGAATGTCGGTATGAAGAGCGCGGAGATGGAGGTGCATGTGGAAGAGGTTTTTATGGATGATTTTGTGGTCATGGTAACCATAGGGGAAGAAGTGAGTTCCCACGTGGAACATGCTTTAATTGTGAAGCCACATACCATTATAAGCGTGAATGTCCAGGTCTTCTACAATGCTCCTGGTGTGGAAAAAAACATAAGTATGAAGAGTGCCTGGAGTTATACAAACATAAGAGTCAACAGTACTGAAAGGATAAGGGCACTGCCATGGTGAGTATTAAGAAGGATGACGTGTAATGGCTCTCGCGAGTAATACGTGAATCATAACTAGAGCCTGTTATGGTAACAAAAAGGGTGGAGTCCATGCACGCAAAGGAAGCACCTAGGCAGAGACCTCTGGTTTCGAGGGAAGAAGTATTACATGGGAAGTATCCAAACCTAACTCACCAGAAAGAAGTCTACCAAGAAACCATGGACGTAATTCAGAGTTTACAAGGGGAGATCCAATGCTTAAAAGAGAAAACTAGAATAAATGAGCAAAGAAGACCCATAGAAACACCAAAGGATGACTTGGATGAGGTTAAGGAGGTGTGTAAACTGTTGAGGAAGGAGAATGTTATTCCCCTGCTAGGATCATGGTTGAGAGAAAAGGTGCCCTGCGTAGGGGAAGAACACAAAAGGTAGATCATGCATGCAAACCTCCCACCTCACAGCCTTGATTATGATAAAGAGATTACCTTGAATGCAGTAGTGGATGGATGGTTGTTTAGAAACATCCTCATTAACACAGGCACAGAGGTTAATGTTCTCACTCTAGATGCCTGGCATTAAATGGGAAGACCTACATTACAGCCATCTTCAAATGTGTTTTATATGGCAAATAAGACAAAGGCAATGCCCATAGGTGTCTTGAAGGATGCGGCCATTATCATTCAGGGGACTAAGTTCACTGGGGATTTTAAATTCTTGGTGCTTGCCAAGGTAGATAATTTCCTAGATTTACTTGGGCACCCGTGGTGCTATAAGAATAATGTAGATCTCTGGTTTAACAAGGGGTATATAAGCTTTGAAAACAAGGAAGAGAGGGTGATTATACCATTTGCTGATGGAAAGTATGCACCCTATACTGAACCCCTTGGAGAGGAAGTCCTGGATAAAATATATGTGCGCTCCATAAGAGATCCAAAGACCATCCACCCTACAAAAGGAATCATCTAGTTTGATGATGCTCAGTTTTTCAGTGATACTACTAGTATAGCATGCGATAATTGGGCGCATGGGACTTGTTATCCAAAATGTGCCCCCTGCTCATTTTATGGCAAACTCCTCTCATTCTTCCCTCTCCTATGACTTAGACACAAAAATTTTCTTTTCAGGCACTCAAAACCTTCTAGAAATGGCATCATTGGATAGAGCTCTTTCTCAGCTTTCCAGAAAGGTAAAGTTTTCCTCCTAACTCCATGTATTTTTGAAGTTGTGGCTCGGCGGAGTTTTTTGGAAAAAATTTCCCTTGAAAGGCCCGCGGCCAATGAGATGCCACCACGTGGCACCTAGAGTGGCGGAGCGCGGGGAAATTTTGGAAAATTTTCCAAATGACCAAAAAGGTACAAAAATTTGAATTTTTTCCCACCGACCCGATTTGGCCCTGTTTTTCCCTAAAACTTCAAATCGCCATATCTTTCGATCCAGAGCTCGATTTTTCGTGTTCTTTATATCAATGGAAATATGGTGAAATTCTCTACAAGATTCTGGGGTTATTTTTGCATTTTGGTGGAGTTTGGAGAGAGAAAATCAAGAAACACCTCTGGCACATGGTCATGGACAAAAATGACGTTTCAACCACCATTTTTAATGAAGAATGGCTCGCATTCTCTCCCAACATAGTTAAAAATGTCAGGGAATGGGTCTGTCAGGGCACCCATGCTATTTTGATGGAATTTTGGTCAATGGTTGAACCCCTTACATGCTTTCCCATGTTTCTCTCTCCTGGGGTCGTGGTTTGCACTGTAAAAGCTAGAATGAGTTCATTTTGCAAGGAGAGACACTTTTTCAACTCTACAACTTCCTTTTTATTCCTCCTTGGTAGAATTTGTGAAGAAATTTTACCTTTCCATGTAATGTAACACCTTTTCTTGCCTTTGGATCACTGTAATGTACTGTATTGGATCTGAGATGTTGATATATGTTATGTGATTAAAATCCCTCAATCCTTTAATATATCTATCATTGCTTTCTTGATCTTTCATTACATTTTGAGAATTTTTACATGTTTTGTGTTGTGTTTCCTTGTGGATTGTGTATTTCATGCAGCATTAGGTGTCTACAACTCCTTTGGTGCATCAGCTATTAGCATTAGTTCTTTCTTTTTTGCATTCTCTATCTCTGTCTCCTTGGAATTTAGAGTATATTTAGGAGTTTAAACCTCTACAATTGTGCAAGTGAAACAGTTGATCAGAGGAGTTGAGGAACTAGCCTCTAATCTGGAGATTCCTCTTCCATTTTGCAAGTCCCAAACTTGGGAAGAGGATTCAATGTTGTGCAATCACACTAGATGCATAGGGTGATCAAACTAGAAATTTGATCAACATCCAGGGGGTGCTGCTGATTTGCAACAATAGTTTTGGCACACCCGGTGGGACTTTAGAGGTCTTTCACTTTATCCTTGACAAGTTTGTGTGTTCCTGTTAAAGATTCAGCCTTTTGGAGGCACTTTCAAAAGCACATATGGCGACTCCATCTGGTAAACAACTCATTCTCTAAGTTGCAGACCTTTTTTCCATTCATTTCCATCCATTCTTCTTTCCATCATTTTCATTCTTTTCCATTTCATGAAGTTGTGCAATCATGACTTCATTTCCATCATGGAATTCACATTTACAACAACAGTATATCACACCTCCAACATGTTTTACAAATCCTCCAAATCAAAATTTTGATCAAATTCAAAATCAGCATGTCTACCCATATGAGCAGCAGTGCCAAAGTCAGTTTGGATATGAAGCATGTCAAGCACAAGGATATGCTGGTTGTGAGGGCAGTCAAGAAGA
Source organism: Taxus chinensis (assembly GCA_019776745.2). NCBI lineage: Eukaryota > Viridiplantae > Streptophyta > Pinopsida > Cupressales > Taxaceae > Taxus > Taxus chinensis. Next base: position 1,008,610,175 of record CM034146.1, read on the forward strand.
AAATGCAGATCTGCTGGAACAAATCCAAAAGATGGAGGTAAACATGGTGCTATCCAGGGCTCAAGCACAAATGAAAGCTTTCAGAATTGGTTACAGGACTCCTTGTCCATGGGGAGGCCCTTTTCCAAGACACTTCAGCCCTCAGGAGAAGCTAGACTTCATGATGAAGATGTTGCCCCAACTTGCACAATGGATAGCAGAAATAGAGGCCTATACACTTGGTGTTGAAAAACCTTGTCAATGGGTAAGTTCTACACCATCATCTAGTTTTTCTCTTCCCATTACTCAAGTAGCATCATCTCATTTGGAATTTCAAATTCTAAATCCATTCAATGCTGCCGCAGGAGTTAATTTCATTTCTCCATTCCCCAGTCTTCCACCACATCTCAATTCTTCCTTCCCCTTTCCTTCCAAATAGTCATCCCCTCCACAAAATCTAACAGAAATACCCTCTCCTCCAAAGAAACAAGAGTTTATACCTCCTCCACCACCACAAACAATTGCCGAGCCATTTGAGTTACAATCCACTTCTCCTCTTGCATTCCCAAATCCATGTTGGGAGGATAAAAATCAGAATTCTAGTCAAGGAAAACAACAGCAAAAAGCAAAGCCAAACAAGGATGAAGAAATTCAAAGTCTCAAGTGTTGGGCTGTTAAATTTGGGATGACAAAGATCCCCTTGATGGTTAAGCCTTTAGAAGAGGTTGGAGTTGGAAAACAAGTGGTGGTTAGGACTGAATTTGCTAGAGCAGGAGAAGAGCAAAAAGAAGTAGATCAGAAATCAGTTTGCTCAGAAAGTAGTGTCCATGTTAGCATTCTATTTGAAGAGAATGCTGATTCAATTCAAGTTGCACAATCAGCCATGGAGGAAGAAAGCTTTGAAGAAGATCCTACAGTCCCAACTTGTCCTCTAGAGCAGCAGATCGATGAGTTCTATCAAGAACAAGATTGTCTTCAAATAGTATAAGAGGGAGAAGCTGCTCCAAATCCAAAAGAAGAGGAGCACATTCTAGTTGTGGAGGAGAAAATTATAGATCCAAGGGCTTTGAGCGCAAAGCAGGCTACAAGAGAACCTTCAATTCTTCTTTCTACTTCATCTCTCTCAAGTTCTAGTGCTAAAGAAGAGTTTGATCTCTCAAACTCAATGTTGGAGGATGAAAGAAACCATGATGAACAAGTTACAGATCAAGAGGATACCGTGGAGAAAGTTGAGCATTTGTAGCAGGACAATAATGAGGTAGTTTATCTGTCAGATTTGGAGGACTATTTTGATGAAGAAGAACCAGTTTAGTTCCTACCATTCTCTCTTTCATCATCCACGTTCCAAACACCTGAGCCTACTGTCATGAAGGACAGCACCCATTTTCAGCAGCCTACATCTTATAGTAGCTCTTTGGAACCAAGATTGGAAGATTTTAATCTTTCATGTCCTTCATTGGAGGAAGAGAAAGGGCAAAAAGGTTCTACCTTTGCTTCTACACCATCCATTCAAAGGGTTTACAAGAGAATTCCATTCTTGGAGTTGAAAATTAGGGTAATGGGTATACTCAAAGGACCATACCTTGCCCAATCAGGTATTTGGCTTCATTGGAACCAAAGGAGAAGTCACAACCAGTCATGCTTGCTCCTAAGCATGAGGATGAACTACAAAGAACCAAGGATCAACTGTCATACCTCTCCAATCCAGATGCAAAACAACTAAAAGAGGTATTGAATTTTCCTTCACCTGATATCTTGATGATTTGGGTGGAAGACCATCTTCTTGTTGATTTTCCATTCATCCAATCAGCCATGTTCAATGCCAAATCAGTTGCATGGTTGCCAATTTTGAAGAAAGGAAGCTATTTTGCACAACTAGTTGTAGGATTTGTTTAGCTTACCTTTGCTTCTAGTTAGAATAGAGTAGGTAGGTTTGCTTTCAGTAAAAGAAGTGCTTGTGCACACTCTGCATGTTCCATTTGGAGCATGTATGATTTTCAGTTTTGTAAATAGTTTTGGTGCTACTGGTTTTGCTCTTGCATAGCTGTTTTAAGTGGCATTTTGGTGAGAACAACTCTAAGTTCAATGGGTTTCAAGTGGCTCAGAGGGAAGTTTTCAAGATATCAGGTTGGTTTCAGGTTATTTCTTATGACTCCATACCCAATGGATTGCTAAAAGGAAACTGGTAACTTCATCTAGTAGGCAGATGACCCCTCTGAGTTGCCAAAATTGTTATCCAAAATGTGCCCCCTGCTCATTTTGTGGCTAACTCCTCTCATTCTTCCCTCTCTTGTGCCTCAGTCACAAAATTTTGATTTTCAGGCACTCAAAACCTTCTTGAAATGGCACCATTGGATAGAGCTCTTTCTCAGCTTTCCAAAAAGGTAAAGTTTTCCTCCTAACTCCATGTATTTTTGAAGTTATGGCTCAACGGAGTTTTTTGGAAAAAAAATCCCCTGAAAGGCCCACGGCCAATGAGATGCCACCACATGGCACCTAGAGTGGTGGAGCATGGGGAAATTTTGGAAAATTTTCCAAATGACCAAAAAGGTGCAAAAATTTGAATTTTTTCCCACCGACCCGATTTGGCCATGTTTTGCCCTAAAACTTCAAATCGCCATATCTTTCGATCCAAAGCTTGGTTTTTCGCATTCTTTATATCAATGGAAATATGGTGAAATTCTCTACAATATTCCAGGGTTATTTTTTCATTTTGGTGGAGTTTGGAGAGATAAAATCAAGAAACACCTCTGGCATGTGGTCATGGACAGAAATGATGTTTCAACCACCGTTTTTAATGAAGAATGGCTCGCATTCTCTCCCAGCATGGTTTAAAATGTCAAGGAATGGGTCTGTCAAGGTGCCCATGCTATTTTGATGGCATTTTTGTCAATGTTTGAACCCCTTGCATGTTTTCCCATGTTTCTCTCTCCTGGGGTCGTGGTTTGCACAGTAAAAGCTAGAATGAGTTCATTTTGCAAGGAGAGACACTTTTTCAACTCTGCAACTTCTTTTTTCTTCCTCCTTGGCAGAATTTGTGAAGAAATTTTACCTTTCCATGTAATGCAGCACCTTTTCTTGCCTCTAGATCACTATAATGTACTATATTGGATCTGAGATGTTGATATATGTTCTGTGATTAAAATCCCTCAATCCTTTCATATATCTATCATTGCTTTCTTGATCTTTCATTACATTTTGAGCATTTGTGCATGTTTTGTGTTTTGTTTCCTTGTGGATTGTGTATTTCATGGAGCATCAGATGTCAACTCCTTTGGTGCATCACCTATTAGCATTAGTTCTTTCTTTTTTGCATTCTCTATCTCTGTCTCCTTGGAATTTAGAGTAGATTTAGGAGTTTAAACCTCTGCAATTGTGCAAGTGAAATAGTTGATCAGAGGAGTTGAGGAACTAGCCTCTAATCTAGAGATTCCTCTTCCATTTTGTAAGTCCCACACTTTGGAAGAGGATTCAATGTTGTGCAATCACACTGGATGCATAGGGTGATCAAACTAGAAATCTTATCAACATCAAGGGGGTGCTGCTGATTTACAACAACAGGACTTATGAATTGATTTGGTGACATCTGAAAGGATCAGTGACCAAGGTAACCATGGCATGTACAGTTTGGCACCTGGGAGGAAAGGGAGTAACCAAGTATTCTGTGGATGCATACCCTGAGGTCTTTTTGAGAGAAATGGAAGCTCATTGGAGGGAGGATGAGCGACGAGGTATGCTGAGTTATGTTTTGATAGGCATAGCAGCGAGGTGGTGGGCCATGCATAGTGAAAACTTGTTGGAATGGCATGAAGTTAGAATTTTGCTCACTATCTGATTCTTGAAGAGCAACATACTCACCACTATCAAGGATTACAATGATAATGGAACCACCTCTTCCCACATCCAGGCATGTGAGAGGGTCTGGGGAGAAGGCGCAGAAGCTTTATCACCCTCCCTTTCAGTGCACAAGTTGTATTCAACACTACAAGGTTGCGCGTGTGCTTGGTACATCCATTCTAAAACATGCCACCAAATGGGAAATTGGTAGGAATTGGCAGCTGACTTGGTTCACACATTCGAGTACCGAAGTACCATGCAACTAGTTGATGAGGCGTTGTAGACTATCAAGCACCTCACTCTGGGGGATTGCACCATGGTGGAAGATAGATTATTCAACTTACTTGGTGGACCTAGCTTAGAAGTGCGGTTCGAAGAAGAGGAACCAGAAGAACTACAATTCGAGCGCACATGTGCTGAAAAGGAGAAAGGAAAGATGGTATATGTTATTGATGGAGAGGATATGGAAAGCATGAATGTCGACCATTCAGTTGGAGCATGTGAAGTAGTTGACTATGTGGATGCATGTGTGTGTATGTACCATGAACCAATCAAAACCAAGAAAGTTAACATCGGCTTGGAGAAGGAGCCCAAGGAAGCTATCATCGGGGACTACTAGTCAAACAAGGAAGTATCAAAGATCATCGATCTCTTACGTGAATTTAAGGATTTATTCCCGTGCAGATACCATGAGTTGAAAGGTGTCCACCATTCATTAGGGGAAATGTGGATAAATTTGAAATATGGTGCACGCCCGGTCAGGAAGAGGCCTTACAGGATGAATCCCAACATGCGTGTAAGGGTTAAAGAAGAGCTAGACAAAATGATAACATCTAGTATCATTGAGGCTATGGAGGAATTAGAATGGATAAGTCCAATGGTGATCATCATAAAGAAGGATGGGTGGATTAGGATATGTGTGGATTACAGGGAATTGAACATTGTTTATATCATAGATCCTTTTCCCACCCCCTTCACTGAAGATATTTTGGAAGGATTTGTTGGGTGCAAGGTCTATTCCTTTACGGATGGATTCTCGAGATATCACCAAGTAAGGATTGCCAAGGAAGACCAAGATAAGAATACTTTCACCACTAAGTGGGGAATTTTTGCATATACGGTCATGTGATTTGGATTGAGGAATGCGCCCACTGTATTTTCACACATAGTGGTACAAGAATTTCAGGACTTCATCCACAAGTTCCTTCAAGTGTATTTAGATGATTGGACAATGTATGGATTGGTCAAGGACCATTGTGATAACTTGAGATTGATGTTCGAAAGGTGTCGGTAGTTGAGGATTTCCCTCAACATCAAGAAATTTATCTTTGTAACTCCTTTTGGAATGTTGTTGGGGCATATCATATGCAAAGAGGGTTTACTGGTGGATCTCACGAAAGTTGCGGTTAGTTTGGGGTTAGGGGAGCCTACCAGCCAAAGTTTCATGTGTGGATTTCTTGGACACACTGGGGACTACATAAATTTCATTAAGGGATACACCAATATCACCACACCTTTGTAAATATTGCTCAGCCATAAGAGTACCTTTCAGTGGGGAGAGGCTCAGCAGAAGGCATTTGACACTCTAAAAGAAAGGCTTATCACCGCACCTATTCTACGATTCCCATCCTCGGATAAACCTTTCCATGTCCACATGGATGCCTTTTTTACAACAATGGGAGCCATTCTTTCTCAACCAGGAGAGGGGATTGTTGATCATCCCTTGTGTTTTACAAGTAGGAAGTTGACACCAGCAGAACAGATTTATACAACAATCAAGTGCGAGGCATTGTCAATGATCTATGCACTCCAAAAATTTAGGCAGTATCTTCTGTTGACTCCCTTCATATTCTACACTGACCATATGGCCTTGAAGTATCTAGTAAACAAAGTAGTGTTACAAGGGTGCATATTCCATTGGGTACTATTATTTCAGGAATTTGAATTCAAAGTGGTGGTAAAACTGGGAAAGAACAATTGTGGGCTGGATCATTTATCAAGGATTGATTCAGGAGAGGATACGTAAAGTATCAAGGAAACCATGCCAGACATGCAACTATTTAGGTTGTGGCGCGTTCCCTCAGAGTTAGAAGACATTGTTGTTTTTCTCAAAGAAGGTGTGGTACCCAAAGGGATGAATGCACTGGAAAGAAGAAGGTTAGCCATATGCGACATGCCCTTCATGTTGATCAATGGGGATTTGTATAAAATGGGCTGCAATGAGGTTTTTCACCGGTGTGTATTAGAACATGAACGTGTGGCCATAATACAAAAATCTTGTGGTGGGATTGCTGAAGGACACTATGCAGGGAACACAACCGCACACAAGATCCTAGTCACCAGACTATGGTGGGAGATAATTCACCAGGATTTCATTGAGTTTTGCAAAGCGTGTGACCACTACCAGTGCCTTGGAAAACCTGGAAGAAGGGATGAGATGCCCTTGCACCCCACCACCAATGTGGAACCTTTTGAAAAATGTGTAATAGATTTTGTCGGATTAATCTCACCAACTACCCGAAGGACTAACTCGTGGTATATTATTACCTGTACTGATTATCTGATAAGGTGGGCAGAGGCTGCACCCACTAAGGATTGCACCACAGCCACGACTACTAGATTTTTTTGGGAAAACATTATTAGCAAGTATGGGTGTCCATTAAGTTTAACAAGTGATAGGGGCACTCACTTCTTAAATGAAACCGTCAGGATTCTATTGGCAAAATTCATGGTAGCCCACCATAAGACTACCCCCTATCACCCTCAGGTAAATGGGACTACAGAGGAATTTAACAAAATCCTTAGTCACACATTGACTAAGATATGTGATGTGGGTAGGCAGGATTGGGATGAAAAGGTGTCAGCAGTTATTTGGGCATACATGTATAAAAGGTTGAACAAGGCCACACCATTTCAACTAGTGTTCAGTACGAAGTCTATTTTACCAGTTGAATTTATGCTACCATCGCTGCGTATAACATGCGCAGGAGGATTGGATGATGAACAAGTGCTGGAAGAAAGAATAGATGAATTGATAAAGTTGGATGAAAGGTGCTCACTAGCAAGATGGAGCTAAACAACTAAAAAAGCTAAGAAAAAGGCATGGCATGACCACCACATAAAGAAAAAATAGTTTGAGGTTGGCCAGATGGTATTGCTATATGATTCAAAATTTCAACGCCATCCTAGAAAGTTGAAGGTGCATTGGTTGGGTCCTTATGTAATTTCATACATCCTTGATTCAGGTGTGTGCCAATTACAAGCACTGGATGGAACAAAATTACCTGGACACTTCAATGGGAGTAGGCTGAAGCCCTACTATAAATAATGCTTCTTGGTGTTTGTAAATAAGGTAGTTTTTCCATTTAGCTTAGAATTTCCTTTTATGCTTTTCCTTTCTTGTATTTCCCTTTCACGTTGTTGTTTGGTTGGGCGTTGGTAACCTTATTAATTTTTTACTTATGAATGCATAGAGGACCGCATCTCATTTTAGTGTGGGGTGAGGTGATAAAGAGAGGCATGAAGTTATTTTGTAGGAGGATTAGGTTGGTAGACGTTTGAATTGGCCCTGTTGAAAAGATGCATTAGGAGAAAAGAAGGCAGATGGATGGAAAAATAAGGTTACATTGGAAATCCACATACAAGGAGAAAAAGCGCAAAAACACGAGGTAGGTGAAATCAAGAATCATGAGGATGGAAGAGGTGCCTTTGGTGCTGGTGACATACACACAAGAGTCTTCTGTCAAGATGGATTGTTTGTGCACCAGAAGGTTGGAAAAGTTTTTTCTAAAGGATTGGGTGTGGGCGGAAGCAGTTTTGTGCAGGTATTGGGTGCAAGTGAAAAACTTTTCACAGGTGAAAAACTTTTCGCGCAAGGATTGGGTGCGTGAGGAACAGCGCTGAAGTTGGGTTTTTCTTGGAAATTCTGCATTAAAAATGGTTGTACGGTAGTAGGTATCCTAGCCTTAAATGTGTAAAAGTGGGAAAAGCTATAAATACAAGAGTGGGTAGTTCATTATTTTGCTTTGCAAAAACAAGAAGAGATATTTTCTTTTAGAGCTAGGGTTTCAAGAACCAACTCATGCGAAGGAAAATCCCAAAAAGCTTAAGCGCAATTGATCTTTTAGATCTACAAACCAGAGCAAAAGTGATTCATAGGTATGAGGAACATTGTGAAAGAGCGCAGTGATCGAAGGAGGAAAATAAGTGATTAGGGTTTGTGCTCTAGGGCACAAGGCACATGAATAAAAATCTCAGATAACTCGAAAGTAACCAGGGAATGAAAGTAAAGGGTATAATGATGGCCACAAAACCAGTAGGAAAACCTGCAGAACAATCCAAGAAGGGAAAGGGTAACGGAAAAGGGAAGAAGAAACAAGAGGAAATACCCTTGGATATGAATGAAGAATGGTACTCAAAGATGTAATACCTAGATGTGGTTCTGCTAGGGCAAGAGTGGGTGTCCCACATAAGACAGATGACCATGATCAACTACAATCACCAGTCAAGCATAATTATAAAGGAGATGGCACTGGAGCTGGTGCGCCCAATAAATAAATGAACACCTGATGGGTTACTAATCTACAACGATGTGGTCAAGGTGAAAATGGAGAAGGCAGGGCTTCTCCAGCTTTATGAATTGCCATATTTTGGGAAGCCTGAGTGCTTGTACCAATGGCTGATGATGCGCATACACGAATACTTCTTTTTCTTCGCGGCGTGCAAAATGGACATAACCCCCAGTTAATTTCACACTTTACAGGCCTAAGATGTAAAGGGGACACGCTCATAGATGACCTCCAGGATGAGGAGGTAATCAGGGAAACCATAGCATCTCAGGAATTGAAGGGATCAAGGTACTATGACATTTCAGATATCAGTGATTTGGTGATGAAGATGGCCACGCACCTTATCTCCAAGCTGAATGGGCAAGAAAGGTGGAACCAAGTGAGAAATCCCTGGCTGAATGTCTACAGAAAGGTCACGGAAGGCACCAAATATAACATCTCCCAGTACATAGTAGATGAAATCATAAGTAGTGTGGAGAATAGGGGAAAGATCCTTTTTGGAAGCATCCTGTTAACCATTGTGTTCTCAGAAATTAGGGTGTCAGATAAATTCAAAAAATTCATGTGGGAGTACCTTGCTGAAGACCCTTCACCCATGGACAGATTCTAGAAATACACATGTAAATCAATGACAGAGGTACATAAGGCATGCTTAGCTAAATGGTACACGTGCCTTAGGAATGGATTCTGGGCTGAATGGAAGATTCCTGAGCAACTCCCCATGGAAACCAAAGGAGAAGTAGAGTTCACGGTCTACCAACACTTCTGCATTGGTAGGTTCATCTTGGTGGATGGCAGTTGGAGTCCATGGTGCAAACTCCCATTCTCATTCACTACCCAATTTTTCTAAGTAGGGGTAAACAGGTACAAGGAGTCAAATAAATTAAATCTAAAGTTGTCCACCCTTGACAGTGAACACAGGGAAATGAGAAACAAGTTGGTCTACTTGAGAAAGCACGTGTACATTGAAAGATATGTATCGCAAGATGTGCACATTGTAACACCCATGAACTTACCTATTGCTGAGAGTGATGCTGCCAGGATCTACCTTCGCATAAGGACAAAGTTTGAAAAGGGTGCATACATGGAAAATGAGATATCCATCCCAGATGACCCCATGGTAAGAAAGAAGCTAGCGCCAAAGTGCAAGGAGAGGGAAGAAAAGGAAGAACAAAGGGCGGTGGAGAAGTAGAATGTAGATACTATAGGGTCGAGTACCTACATCCAGAAGAAGAGGAGAATAGTGGTCAGGGAGAAGACCCTGGATCCTACAAAGCCACCATCCCCTGAGGAGCCCTTAGATGAAGAAAAGACTGCATCCCTGACCCCAGAATTTTTAGCAAAGGAAGAAGAACAAGGAATGGAGGAACAAGATTATGAAGATATAGACAACCTGAACGCCTATATAGGTGAGAAGGATGATGATTAAGGGGAAGAGTTGGAAGTGAATCAGGAACCAGTTGATGTCCATGATTTGAAGGAAGGAGCAGAGGATACAAATGATGCTTTCATCTTTATAAGGAGGAAAGGCACCCAAGGGGAGGAAGGTGTGAAAAGTGAAGAAAGGAGTGAAGGGGTAAGTACTAAGGTGCTAGATATGCCCAAGCTCACTCAAGAGGAGTATGAGAAAGTGACAAGGGAGGCAGAGAAGATAATCAATACCTTAGTCAAAGAGGAGTTGGAGCATAGCGTGCATTTCGTACTCGGTGAGTTTAAAGAAGAGCAAAGGGAGAAGAGTGTGGGTAGCACAAAAGGCCCAACTCTTTCAGTAACTATTCCAAAGGGCGTGTGTATGGGAAGTAAATGTGTGGAAGGGGGAAGAACAATGATGGGATACATTGATGACCCCAACAAAGTTTTGCATGCATGTTTCCAGAGTATCGTGCCCACCAAGGAGCTCACTACCATGGAGTCCTTTGACCCTGAGGGTGGGTACCCATGCACAAGGAAGATGCTATCATGGGCGTTTGACTCCCACCTCGATGAGCCTAAGTTTGAGGTCAACCAAGGAGTGGTATTAGCACTATCTGAAGGAAGGGGGACAACCCCATTGTAAACATGCAACAACTATCAGATGAGCAAGTGTGTAACACACCCAACAAATTCTTCGTGGAAATTGAGGCTAGGATCTTCCGTAGGAGTGACAGGGTAAAAGTCTTGGAGGACCTATTAAAGAAGAGAAAGGAAGAAGTAGTGAAGCTAACAAAGGATCTCAACCTTGAGAAATTAATCAACTCTCAACTACAGAGGGAACTTCAGTAGGAAAAGGCTAGGGTACATGAATTTTCCAAGAAAGTGGAGCTCATCTCCCAAGCTATTATCATGAAGCACCCAGACCTTAACCCTCCCACGCAAAAGTATGGATCCTCCCTGGAATTCCTAGAGGACTTGACTCAGATCCTCACCATGGAAAGGTAGCCTTTGGCCTTGGAATCAACAGAGGAGTTAACTGCACACTTGGAGGAGGACAAGCTGAAGGTCGTCGCACTTGTGGCTGAATACAATAAGGTGCTCACTAAAGTGAAAATAGCTACACAAGCCGTGGGGGTTGCCTACGACCATTACGTGGATCAAGAAAAGGTGACATGCATGTTGCTGGATAGTGATGAGGTCAAGCTAAAGGACTTCAAGGAAAATAATAAGGGAAATAGAGCCTAGAAAGAAAAGATCATAGCCAAAGTAGAAAAGAAGTCTGAAGCTATTGAGAACTGGCGAGTCTCAATCAAAACCTGGTTAAAAGAGCTCTATAAGTTCATCATGAGGAAGATGGATGCCCTAGAGGATCACACCAAGGAACTGGAGACTATGGTGGAGACCATTAGCATGAAGGGGGAAGGGTTAACCTTCGATGAGGTGAGCACCTTGGTTGGTGATGTCTGCACAAGAGTGCATGATGAATTCAACACATGGAGTACACTAGAGGCCGACCTACAGAAAAAAATTTCCCTTCTTCTTCTTTAAGCGGTGTTCCTTGTATTCTTTCTCTCCCCCATTCTTTATTCTCCCCCCCATTATTTTCTAAGGCAAGGCCTTACATTTTTGTACTACATTCTTTGAAAAGGTTCCTGAGGGTGGAGAACAGGTGAAGTGTGGCGTAATTTTGGGCCCCTAATGTAGCTATCAAATATTAAGGGCACGTAGGCACGCATAGCTGGAGGAAGCACGCAAGTGAAGGTGTGTAAAGGAATAATTCAAAAGGCTTCTTAGAGAACCAAGGACGTGCGTGCTACGCGAAGAACAATTCAGGACTTAACCTTTTTCATCCTTTTTGATAGAACACTTGAAGAATGTGTTCTGTTTGGATAAGGTTCAAGCCTAGCAACAGGGTGTCCTGGAAGGAATATACCTTGCGATAGGAAGATCCAAAAAGCTAATCATGACATAGAGAGGCATGCACCTGGGGTGACCCACACCTTGACACTTGGGGGTAGATCTGAGGTTGCAGAAGAGTTTGTTAGAGCTCAAATCCCTATTTATATGTGTGTCCTTGGAAAAGACCAGAGACACAAGTAAGGTAGCGAAGCTCTACATAATTACCGCGAGAACTATGCGATAATTGGGTAGATGATTCTAGGAAGGATGTAATGGGAAATGGGGAATGCAAATTTTATTTTGTAAGCATACATGTATGGATCCAGATATGGTGCATGACTGTGGTCTGCCTCTCTATGATGTTTTGAAGTAATACTATGAATGAATGTGATAACGTTATCACTATGTTTATGTTAAGATCTCCTTCCTGTATTATTTGCATGTTTCCACTATGCTTTTGATCTTGTATAATCATGAACTTTACTTGAATGTTAGTCTAATTATGGATTTACAACTTCATGGTTCTAGTTAATTTTGTTGCATGCTTTGTTACTATTATGACTGAAGGGGTGTAGAATTCATCTTGAGCTTTATAGTTTCTTCATGTATGTTAAATCACTAAGTTAGAATCATGAAATATGCCTTCCACTGAACTCACATAAAAGAGAGACTTGGCTCCCTCTCGCGCACCTCGAGTGAGCATCCAGTGCCCGTTGGGTGATAGGCCAATGCGCATGAGGTTCCCTTATTCTTAATGGGGTGTAAAAACTATTTCTTGTCCTCTGAGAGTCATTGTTGGGGCTGTCAATTGAATTTGGAAACTGGAAGCATGTTTTCACAAATAGAGGAAAAAAAATGATTGTTAGCTTTCTTATATTCTCCTCTACATTTTTTCTTATATTCCCATTTGTTATACAATTTTCAACTCTGAGATTAATAAAAAAGGAATGAATTTTATGTCCCTTTGATGGAAAAATTGATTGGTACTTTGTGACCAATGTGTTTTATTCTGTCTTGTAGCCAGGGTTTTGCAAATTTGTTCTTCTTCTATAAATTAAATGCATGTTATGAAATATTTTGATCAATACATATAGGCATATGATATTCTACCTATATTATTGACCTTCTTACCTTCTTTCCCACTCCCTTTCCCATACTTAGATTAACTTCTGCCCTAGCAAGAAATTGCAGGCTTTACCATAGGGTCAGTGGAGTGCCCCTATAAATCTCTGGTTGAAAGACCAATATCAAAATCCACCTGTTTTACATGTAAAATATGGGATTTGCACCATTCAAATGTAGAGGGACTCAGATTCCCATAGCATTGGCCTGAAATCCAAAAATTTGTCCAAAAGACAATTTTTCTAGCCAACAATAACATAGTTTGAATACATCACCATAACTAGGCGTTAGTACATGCGCAAGTATCAAACCATAGCACTCAGACATAATTGTTGATCTCCAAAACAATAGTATTCACGGTACCCAAACTAGTGACACTCAACATATATATGTGTGTGGTGGGGGAAGGAATTTCCCTTCACCACCTATACACTCTCAAAATAGACTACATGCTCAAATTAGCCATGCATACATTACATGTGTGCTTTACAAAATAATTAATAATAGATATTCCTATAAATAAGACTCACTTTCATCCTATTAATAGCTCATTACATGAATGACCCTTCATCTTCATGTTTTATCCAAAAAATAGCCCTTGTTTGGCAACCAAGACATCATGCTTTTATCCTTTTCTTGATCCAGACTCTAACTTGTCTTTTCTATTATTATCCTGTAAATTGAAAATCGGCTAAGTCCTAGAATCTTTCCTTCTAGGCGTGAGCCTTCCATGTGCCACGTTACTAGCCCTTACGTGCGTACACACACCCCCATTGCATGCTATATCTCTCCACACATTATTCATACTTAGCCATTTTTTTCATTCTAACAAGCATCATGTCAATGTTGTTGAGGTTAACATTGATGGTTGAATGAGATAATTAAAAAGGCCACTAACATGGCATGGTGTCAAAATATAGCATTTTATTGTTAAGTGGTGATATGGGTCCTCACCAAACTCAATGATCATATTCTTTAGGAATATATATGGGAATGATTTATATTAATTGGTCAACTGACCATGCAATGAAGGAAATTATATTGTTGATTGTTTTAATTTGGGTTTATTAACCATGCAAATAGTGAAGGGTTAACTATTTTGAATCGAGTAAGTTCCCGCTAGAATTGGAGAGAAACTCATTGGTTAGTGGTGAGGTTTTTGAAGCCACTAACGTGGATTTGCAGGAACTAATGGGGCATTTAATCCCCCTTAAAATATGTGAAGCTTCTCGAGGAGTCCAAGTGCATGCAATACTTAGATTTTTCATTTTTGTGTTTTTTTGGGCTCTCTCTCCTCTTGAGTTCCACTCTGCGGAAATTTGCATGTGGGTTTTTAATCTAGTTATTTTTTATAAGATAAATATAACCTATTATGAGTAATCTTCAATTTTTTGATTTATAATGGAGATTGAAGTGTATATATCTAGAAAAATTGGAAGGTTTAGTGGGGAGACTTTGTTGAAATATTGTCAAAGAGATTGGGTGAGAACTTTGTTTGACTATTCAATTTTCTTTGAAGATTTATGTGAAGAAATTTCAAAAGATTTTGGGAATTACAGACATGGTTTTACTTAACTCTTCCTTGTTTATTATATTTCAAAATACATGAACATATGTTGGGTGTGAGTAAAATGATTTGATAGGTTTCCATTTTAGTACTGATTTTAAGGGAATCGGAAATAATTGGACTATTATTTTTTGGGTCCTCTAAATTTGGTAAATAAAATATAAAATGGGTATTGGTTGATATTTTTGAGTGATTCGATGTATTCCCTTATCGATTTAAAAAACCCATGACCAAGAAGAGGTCATTAAGGGATTGAGACTTTATTTTTATTCGAATATGGGTTTTAATAAAAAAAATTAAAGTGATTTATTGGATAATAAACATTACCCTTACCTAAGCTAAGTTTTGAGTTGATTAAAAGGAAATTGATCTCTACCTCAAAGAGGCTCGAATGATTTCTTACCTACGAGCAAGATGGGTTATATATTCTATCTTGTTTAACTCCTTAAACATATGTGTTGTTGGGAAAGTTTATTCTTATCCCCCTCGAGCCTATTTTGGGTCAACAAAATATTTTTCAAAGGAGAAAATGTAGATTGGTTAGCTTTGAACTGACCAGGTAGAATTCCACATTCCTTCTATGGAATATTAATCCTTGAAAGTGTTGGGATAAATGAGAGTGGTTGTATTGGATGGCATGAGTCTATAACTCTTAATTGAAAAATATGTGCAAGTTTTAATTTGGTTTCATTCATTTTGTTGAGAGATATTTTCCAATATGGGTGAAAGATGGATTAATTAGGAATCAAGAATAAGGGTTTACCTGGGGCATTTGAAAAATAATGCATCTTTGACACTAGATTAGAACTTGATATATGTTTATAGAAAATGGTAATTGGTGTATCATGATAGGTTTATGTTAAGGGAAGAAACTATGAATCTTAACTCTCAGTTAGATTTTTTATTGCATTTATTATTTATTGAAATGGTACTTCATGAAAAGTATTATTATACTTATAAATGTTTTATAGATTCAAGAATATATCTATGGATGTTAAGGCATAGACGTCTAAATAATGATAAAGGATTGATTATAAAGGATTATCTTAATTGTTAGAATACTTCCTGGTGGTTGAAATACTTGTTTGTCTAAAATGTTTTAAAAAATAGTAGAGATTGCAATATGAGTATATACCTGTGAAACAAGGTGTTGGTACCCAAATTGATCCTTCCTTTGAAACCAAGCAGCATCACAATTTGATCAGGATACTTATAGACAAACAAATCATAATAGGAGTTGCTTTATAGCCAGGGATGGATTTTAGATGACTCTTTATCACTCTGGTTTGGAAATGACTAGGTACCACCATGCTAAGAGTGTTACCTACCCTTACTACTTTAGGTTTCCCTTCAACCAAGGTGAGAGGACCCATTCTGTAACCTGTATTAATGGTAATTGTCAACAAATTAGAAGTATTTGACTATTCTTTTACAATTTTTTGAAAGAGACCTCAATAAAACATGGCCAATACAACATAACCTAACTCTCACTAGTTGTCAGTTTAGAAAATGAAGATGTTCTCTAGATAAGGCCCAGGTCACTAAAGGAAATTATAAAAATTAATTGCATTTGCATAGTTTAGTAAAGGATGGATGAATTCAATGATCTTATTTATCATTTCTCGACACACAATGCAAGCAGGGGTAGTTCAAGTATGATTCATCTCTGGATATGCATTTTATGGTTGGGAAGTTAAGCAGAATAAATATTATTATACCAAATCCTTGACAAAATTAAAAAAAAGTTAACAGATCCACAAGACAAAAAGACAAATAGCTTCAAAAAGTCAAGAAAAATCTTCAACTAGAAAATTGTGCATCTATGAAGGCTCAAAGACACGCGACTTCACACATTCTTCAAGAATTTAACATAAGAACTCATGTTAAAAGACTCAATTAAAATTTAGAAACCCTTATTATATCAAGCTTATGATACACTCATAAACTGACAAACAATCTGTATCACTGAAATGAAAGTAAAGTGAATTTAAATTGCTTATTGCATCATGAAATGAAATCTCTCTTCATAATGTAATTGTAAATGCCATAATACTTGTCATGAGGATGATATTTTGTGTGATTTCAAAAGGATTCCTAATGTAATATTGTAATAGGAACATAGATAACTATTTGAAAATATCTCAAGATGACAATAGGCATAACATAGTTCATGATTAACATGAATTATTCAAGTTTTCTCAAATTTGATCAACAAGGGAAATTTTGTTTATAATCTCAATTTTTTGTCAATGGTTATACATCTACAACCATCTTGACATGATCAATTTTAAAAGGGACACAAGAAATAACTATTTTCTCAAAGCGTTTTCTCAGATAATGGCTTCTCTCGGATTTTTTCCGCTTTTTTCTCTCTAAATAAATTTCAGAAAAATTAACCCACCTTTTTGGCATGATCGTTTCATGATTTTATATCACTCTCTTCACTTCAAATATTTTCCCCCAAAAAAACAAGAATATTCTTAAGAATACTTTCTATTACAATCTTTTTCTAGAAGATGTTGTTTTTGATCTTTATTTTGTACTTCCAGGTGTAAAAAACATGAGTCTTTTCAATGTATTCCACTTGTGCCTCACTAGGATTTCTGTTCGTCACCTTTGGAAGGCTACTTGAAATGTTCCCCTCTACTTTTGATTAAACAATCATTTCAAATGATCACTGAGCATCTCCAAATGCTTTTGACATGACACACACCTACACTCATCTCTCAAAATACTTCTTGGGCTCATTGCACTCTAATTCACATCTTACTAGTTTAAATGCTACACATGGTGTTTTTCAAATCTTATTGAACTACCAACTCTGTTCATTTTTAATTCTTCTCAAATCTTCAATCACCTCTATGTAAACTAAGAACAATCTAGTTTACATGATGGGAAATATTTTATTAACACATGGACAAATGTATCCTTCCACCTATAAAGCTTGGTATTTCCTCATTATTTGCAAATGTTTCCTTTCTTTTTTCTAAACATAAGGAATCAAATCAAGAAAATGGAAAAAATTCTTGTAGTTCATATCCTGAAAGAGATTAATTTTGAATACCTAAATCAGATTTTTGATTTGAGTGGTCCTAATGAAGATTTTATCAGGGCTCTATTCAGTGTAGAATGTGTGGGTGATACTAGAGGACCCCTAACATACCAGAAGGTCCGGTTAGCACTTCTTTCTCAGTTAATCCAAATCAATATTGTGTTTGCATCCTTCCAAGTTATGTATTTCCATATTTTTATATGGGAACATATGAAGATGCCTGAGGAATTTAAGAAATACTAGGTTGAAAGGAGGTCTCAGGTCTCTGGGAAAACCAATTTTCAGTGCCCCTTTTTATGCAATGAGGAATTTGTATAAAAGGATATTCCTAAGGAATCTTATGTATTGTATGATAAATCTTCCATCGATACATTTCCTACCAATTCTAACAAGGTTGATGAGTTAAAGAAGAGTATTCACTCCTTGGAAAATAAACAAGTGGAATATGTGTCCTTTCCACCAAGTCCAGTGTCAATACCATCCTCGAGTGAGAGGAAAGGAAAAAAACCACCTCAGCCTCCAATTATAATATCAAATGGAGAAGAGGACCAATAAATTTCCACTCACCACTCAATGGCAGCACTCTCCTTGGCTCGGGACAGTAGAGGAAGGTTTACAACTCAGTTATCTACATGTTTAATGCATTGTGCTTCTTCCTCTGAGTGAGAATTTTTGGAACCCCTACTAATTACTTCCCCAATGGAAAACCCACCCTTTTTGATGAAATGGGAAATTGGAACAAGCTCAAGGCCTCATAATTCATCCATCCAACAACATGCAGTGCTTTCCCCTCTTGTTACTCCAAATATCCCCTCTCAAATTAATCCTAGCAAGTCAGCTCTTCACAAGGGGAAAGGACAAACAACTTTCTTCTTAGGTGGTCTGGACCTTTTGGATTGGATGTTGTCCCATCAAAATAAAATTGAGCTTGAAAAAATTATGAACCGCCCTAGGATGACTGTGGATTCACTGATAGATATGGGTATGTCTAGGGACTTGTCCAGGTAAATCATCTTTATACAAAAAGTGCATGGCTCAGACAATTTTGCGCTAAGAAAAAAAAACTTCTAAATAAACTTCCTTTGTTGGGAGGAGACCATGAGTACTAGCCTAAAAAAAATTTGAGTGTTGTTCTTCCTTGATTATCTCCATTTTGGCGTGTATACATCTTTCATTATCAAGGGAAGGGGACTCCTATAGAACCCCTATATTTTTTTTCGTTCAAATTGTAATCAATAAAAGAATATTAATATTTCACATGTCTATTCTAAGTATGTGTGAAATTTTAATCTAATCCACTATGAACTTCTATATCCTTTTATCTTTCCAATTGAAACAAAGGAACAATAAAATTTCATAAAGATAATTACATTTTAATGCATCAGAAACACTATCTCACAATATCAATTTAATTAAATGTGGAAAAAGAATACAAAATTAAGGAATAATATGCCTAAGAATTCTTATCATCTTTTGTACCTACATATTATTTCTCTTCATCCTTTTCTTTCACATCTTTCTCCTCTAGTAGCCTTGCCATATAAGCATCATATCTCTTAAATAATTCATTTGTTTCACGCTCGTTAGGTCCAATGTGGTGCTGGAAAATCAATTTTTGCGTCGCTATTGAATCTATATATTGAGAAATTTTTTGCTTATATTCCAGTGGCCTAGCTTTCAATTCCTCAATTCTATTCTCAATTTTCCACATAGTTTCAATAACTTCATAGGAGAAGTCACTTTCCTGGATACTATTTTCAAAGGATTCAAGCAAGAAATCAATTTTTAAGTCCCCGTAGCTCTTTTTGAATTTTTCTACCACCATTTCCTCTAACCACCAGTCAATACCATCAAGTAAATCATCAACCTAGTTCCTCTTAAGTTCAAGTTTTTTCATGATTTCAGTCAAGGTATCTAATATTATTTATGACAATTTTTCAAGAGCATACTGACTTCCTTTGTAATTTCTTGGTACGGTGTTTTCTTTCTCAACCATCTCATCACTAAGACAGGTTATGTGGTCAAGTTTGGAGAGAGTTTCCTTCCAAGTAAAATATCTCATTATTGCACTCTTCAATTATTCCATCAATTTCTATAAATTGACTTCTGAGGTCCTCATATTTTGACTTTACCTCAGTGATAGCTTCTTTTCCCTTCTCATTTAATTGTCCAATCCAAGTTTCCACCACTTGGACCTTCTTAACAGCACTATTTACTTTATTTATACCCTCAAGGGTATTCACATAGGAACTTGTTTGTTTATGACTAGTTTTCCCTGTCAATTTTTACAAACATGAACTTAAGGCCTTAATTTGCTCCTTTAGTTATTTTTTCGTCATTCCGTCCTCATCAACCTTTTGTAAGAGACCCACTTACTACTTCAGAAACTCCTTGCTTTAGTTGTTCGCTTGAAGGATTTTCCAAGGGAATAATTTGAATGTTGTAATCGTCAGTAGTTATGTATTTTCTTGTCTTACCCTTGAAAGGAGTTGTTATCTCTAAGGTCCTTGCTCCATATGAATCAGTAGGAGTCTTTGTGATAATCCCTAGCCCTTTTTGGGGCTCTCGCCTATTTTTGGGAAACAACATACCAGTAAGGTCAACCACCGGCACAAGAAATTTTCTTCTTCAATTGAAATCAATTCGCTAATCCACCCCTTTTTCAAAACCTATTCCATCTTTTGTTTTCCTACGGTCCTTGCAGGAATTTCTTAGGAAAAATTACTATTTGTTTTGGATATTTCCTGTTCTTTTTATACCGATGATTTAGTATTTTATTGGACACTTATCTCAAGGGTCCCTATGTTAATCTCACTCTATACTACTCATTCTTTTGGATGCTTATTTTCCTAGTGTAGAAGTTCAAATTGATAATCCTTAACCTGAGCTATATAAATATTCAAAGGAAACTCTCTCACTATTTCACTAGCTGAAACTATGGTGGAATAAATTTATTCCCCTTCATCTTTTTGTATCAAATTTTGGTCTATGGGTTCTTTTGTTAGGAAATAAGAGATAAAATATGTGAAAAAATCCTTTACAGAATCACAACAGTAAAATCTAATATGCAGAAAATATTACAGATCTCAAATAAAAGTGTAGAATAAATAACACAACATAGAGAGACAAGATGTAATGTGCTTCACCCAATTTGGGCTACGTCCACCAAGAATCACTTGCTCAGATTTTATTACAAGCCTCCACTCTCTCAATACAATACCCAGATCCGTTTGGAGCTGTGCTCAACAAACTCTATAGAATTCCCACCCGAATTCAAAGCACATCTACAATACATTTGCTTGTATATATACCATATGCATAAGACCATATAAATAGACAATTGCTTAAGTAGTTTGATACAAAACCGTGGTTATCAAAACAATGCGATAAAACCATGGGTATCAAAACAAGGGGCAAAAACCATGGGGTATCAAAAAAATGGGTACCAAAAAACCATGGGCCAAAAAATAGCCCATAACGGTTACCCATTACCCATGGGTTAATAAACCACCCATGAAAATTTGCTTCAGGGGCTTTGCCCCTGAACCCCTACTGACCCGCTCACCAGTGAGCGGGACCACCGTAAAAATACCCGAGTGTAACACATAAAAGGTGTACCACACTCTAACATGAAAATAGGCTCCACAAACATAACAATATCCCACTTGGAGACCGATTTCCATTGAGCAAGATTCTCAACCCTTCACTATTATCCACAAAGGCCAACCAAAGCTGAACATAGCTTTAGTTTATCCCTTGTGACCACCTTGGTCATCATGTCTACAGGATTCTAACTGGTATGAATCTTCTCCAACTTCAACTTATCTTCCTCCAAAGTTGTCCTGATGAAGTGGTAGCTCAACTTATATATGCTTCATCCTAGAGTGGGAAAGCAGAGTTCTTAGCTAGGTGTATAGCACTCTGACTATCACTATGCAGCTTACATTCCTCCTGCTTATGCCCCAACTCCTCAATTAATTGTTGTAACCAAATCATCTCTTTGCTTGCCTTTGTGGCAGAAACATACTCAACCTCCATGGTTGACAAAGCCACCAGCTTCTTTAGTCGTGAAATCTAGCTCACTGTTGTCCCACCTATAGTGTAAATATAACCTGTCATGCCCTCCTGCTGTCTACATCTTCAACCATGTTTGAATCTACATAGCCACGTAAAGTGGTGTCTGATCCACTGTATCACAAAATTGTCCCCATGGTCCCTCTCAAATACTAAAGGATCCACTTTACTGCTTGCCAATGCTCTTTACCTGGATCACTCATAAATCTACTCACAACTCCCACTACATGGGAAATATCAGGCCCACTACATGGGAAATATCAGGCCTAGTGCACACCATAACATACATCATACTACAAACTACTAATGAGTAAGGTACCTTGGACATTTGGTTTCTTTCCTGCTCTGTCTTGGGACACTGCTCCTTTGATAACTTAAAATGGTCTGCCAAAGAAGTCCCAACCAGTTTAGCATCCTGCATGTTAAACCTATCCAATACCTTCTTAATGTACTCTTCTTGAGATAAATTCAGCTTTTGTTCCTTCCTATCCTGAGTTATCCTCATACCAAGGATTTGTCTGGTTGCCCCCAAATCCTTCATATAAAAGGATTCACTTAGCTGTTTCTTGAGTACTTTTATTTCCTCCTGCATGTGTTTACCTACAACCAACATGTCATCAACATACAAACACAGGATAATATAACTTCCATCCTCAAATTTCTTTATATACACACAATGGTCAGAATGACATCTAATATAACCTTGCTCCATCATGAAGCTATCAAACTTCTTATACCATTGACGTGGAGCTTGTTTCAATCCATACAAGCTCTTCTTTAGTTTACACACCATCTCCTCATTACCATTGACCTCATAGCCCTCTGGTTACTACATATATAGTTCATCCTCCAAATCACCATGGAGAAATGCAGTCTTTACATCTAAATGTTCTAAGTGTAAGTCTTCTGCTGCCACTAATCCAAGAACAGTTATAATAGAATTCATTTTTACTATAGGAGAAATGATCTCATCAAAATTTATACCTTGTTTCTGTGCAAACCCCTTGACCACCAACCGGGCCTTATATCTCTTCTTTCCTCCTTTGTCTTTAACTTTGTACACCCACTTGTTCTGAAATGCTCTTTTGCCTTCCAATAGCTTTACCAAATCCTAAGTCTGGTTCTCCATGAGAGACTTATGCTCCTCATCCATGGCTTGCTCCCACTTCTTACTGGCATCTACCTGCATTGCTTCATCAAATGTCTTTGGCTCTCCACTATCAGTGAGCAATAAATAATAAAGAGAAGGAGAAAAATGTTCAGGTTCTTTTCTTACCCTAGAAGACCTCCTCACTATAGGAGTTTGGGGTTCCTGTTGAGTTGGTTCTTGAACTGATTCATGGGTCAATGTCCCATCCAGAAGATCCTCTACCACTACATATTATTTCTTGGATTTTTCCCTATTTTCCTGCAATTTTTGCTTATTCATGACTTTCTCATTAAAGACCACATCCCTAAGCCAAATGATTTTCTTTTCCTTAATACTTCAACATTTAAATCCAAAGTCATCACCACCATAGCCAATGAAAGTACATTTTTCTGATTTATCCTCTAGCTTTGTCATATCATCCTTGTCTATATGAACAAACACCTCACATCCAAAGACTCTAGGAAATAAATAATCAACTTTCTTACCATACCAAGCCTCCTCAGGTACACCTCCATCTAAGGCACTTGAGGGTCCTCTATTTATCAAGTACACAGTTGTGCTCCCTACTTCTACCCAAAAAGAAAGAGGCAGTCCTACATGTAACCTCGCGCTCCTAACACATTCCATTATTGTTTTGTTCATCCTTTCTTATACCCCATTCTGCTGCAGAGTTCCTGAAACCATCTTTTTCCTATGTCCATTCCATTCTTAGAACAGTAATCATTAAATTCATTACTACAATACTCCCCTCAATTATCTGACCTGAGACATTTTAGCTTAAGACCTGTTTCATTCTCTACCAAAGCTTTCCATTTAAAAAAAGTGTCAAATACATCAGATTTGTTTCTAATACAATAAACCCAAACTTTCCTTGTTGTATCATCAATAAAAGTAACATAATAACTTTAACCCCCAAGAGATGATACCTGAGCTGCCCCCCACACATCAGAATGCACCAGCTCTAACTTACTCTCTTTCTTTGTAGGTCCAACCTTGAGAAACCTTACTCACTTTTGTTTCCCATATATGTAGTCCTCATAGAACTCCAAAACTATTTCTGTATATCCAGTAAAATTCTTCTTTATGATGTCCATGCCCTTATGGCTCATATGACCAAGCCTATAGTGCCATAATGTTGTATCTGCATCTAAATCCACAATATTACAATCATTAGTACTATCAGTGGATAAATAGAAGGTTCCAACCTTCTTACCTCTTGTCACCACAAGAGCACCCTTGGTAACCTTGTAAGAGTTAGTTGTAAATATCACAGTATAACCATCACTTCCCAATTGCCCCACTGATATCAAATTTCTCCTTAATGTAGGCACATGTATGACATCCTTCAATAGACATGTATTCCCATTCTGCATCTTAACCTAAACAGAACCTTTTCCAACTATATTACAAGGCTCATCATCACTAATAAAAACATGCCCAAAATCACCTTGAACATAATCAACAAAATAATGCTTATGTGGAGTAGCATGAAAATAAGCCCCTAAATCTAAAACCCAAGATTCAGTATTATTATGTAAAGAAAGAAGCAAAGCATCCTAGCATACATTACCCGATGCCACATTTGCCTCCTTATTTTATTCTTGTTGTTTCTTCTTGTCCTGAAGCTCCCAACAGTCCTTTCCATGCACAGACTTTCTACAGTTCCAACATATAATCTTTCTCTTAGATTTTGACCTTTCCTGATCTTTCGATTTTCCACTGTTTCCTCTATTCTTCTGTCTCCCTCTAGTTTCCACTGTCAAAGCATTCCCTGAAGTAGAATATTCACCAGAGCTTTTTCTTCGCATTTCCTTGCTTAGAATCACCCCTACAACATCCTCAAACTTCAACTTCGAGTTAGCTAAAGCCGAGTTGCTTACCACCATTACCAAACTATTCCAACTTTCAGGTAAAGAGCACAAAATTAATAAATCCCTAACTTCTTCATCAAATTCTATTGTAACCGAAGCTAGCATATTCAAAACCATATTGAAATCATTTAAATGATCTGCTACTAAACTATTCTCAGACATCTTCATATTAAACAAATTTTTCATTAAATATCTTATTAGAGGTAGAGGGTTTTTCATACAACTTCCCTAATGCATCCATCAGTTCTTTTGTAGTCTTTTCCTTTGAAACATTAAATAATACCGAAGATGCAAGACACAACTGGATCATTCCAAGTGCCATCTAATCCAACAAATCCCATTCCACATCTGTCATACTCAAGGGTTTGTTCACCTTCTCAGATAGCGGAGTATAAAGATCCTTCTGATAAAGGTAATCTTCCATTTGCATCTTCCAAAGACTAAAATTTTTCCCATTGAATTTATCAACCCTAGATCTTCCATCATCTGCCATAGCTCCCACTCAAGATAAAACTTTCCCTACAATTCAACACTTCAGAAAACCAAACCAGGCTCTGATACCAATTGTTAGAAAAAAAGAGATAAAATATGTGGAATAATCCCTTACAGAATCGCAACAGTAGAAACTAATATGCAAAAAATATTACAAATCTCAAATAAAAGTGTAAAATAAATAACACAACATAGAAAGAAAAGATTTAATGTGGTTCACCCAATTTGGGCTACGTCCACTAAGAATCACTTTCTTAGATTTTATTACAAGCCTCCACTCTCTCAATATAATACCCAGATCCGTTTGGAGATATGCTCAACAAAATATACAGAATTCCCACCCGAATTCAAAGCACATCTGCAATACATTTGCTTGTATATATATCATATGCAGAAGACCATATAAATAGACAATTACTTAATCAGTTTGATACAAAACTGTGGGTATCAAAAAAATGGGAAAAAACCATGGGTATCAAAACAATGGGCAAAATCTATGGGTATTAAAACAATGGGTACCGAAAAACCATGGGCTAAAAAATAGCCCATAATGGTTACCCATTAACCATGGGTTAATAAACCACCCATTAAAATTTGCTTTTGGGGCTTCACCCCCGAACCCTCCTGACCCTCTCACCGGTGAGCGAGACTACCGTAAAAATACCCTAGTGTAACACATAGGTGTACCACACTCTAACATGAGAATAGGATCCACAAACATAACATCTTTTTCTCTAGAAACTAGCTGAGTTGCAAAACTACTATTTTCATGCCCTAATGATACCTCTGGCCATGGCATGGCAGGTTGTTCCTCAAGAAACAACTCCTCATTTCCTATTGAAATCTATGAACTTCCACCAATACTGATTTCCTCATTAGTAATTGCATCTGGTGTCATTTTCAATATTTTTCCAAAGACAAATTTCCCTCTTGAGGAAATTCACTAGTTTTGGTGACCTTAACAAAAGTAGACACAACTTCATCTACTATCAAACTAGTATTAACATCCTTTTTAGCCAATCATTCAGAGTTATCCATTTCCAAAACCACTTATTTTGGGGAAGATAGATTTATTTCCTAATTTCCTAATTTAGTTGTTAGTTCATGAGCATCCCTTTCTAATTCTTTACTTATCTCAATACTATCCACTAGTGTTAATATGGGGTCATCAATAGACAAAATAAGTTATATACCCTTCCCTTTTTCCTAAAGGGGCACTACAAAAATAATGGGAGAATTCTCCATAGACTTTAAAATAATTTCTTCAGTCTTCTACATGAGAACTGACATAGAAGTGCCAATTCCACTAGTGGCTGATGTCCATTCATCAATGAATCCAGTAGTAGGTATTTTAGTTGGAAGTTGAGGAGATTTTCCACCTAATGGATCCATTTTTCCTACATCCTCCCTCAAGGATGGAATATCCTCACTTAGATTTCCCAATCTCTTGAAGTTACTTAAGATCTTTGTATTTTGGATTGACATATCAATATTATTTTGAGTCAACCAGTTTACAGTTCTCCTCATAGCATCATTTATTCTCAAATAAGGATCATTAGATTCATTCACATTCCATTCTAGAGTAGAAATGGTCTAATCCTCCACTTTCTAATTAATATAGAATATGTTTATTGTGTTAGGAACATATACAATCCCCTCTGGGATAATTGCAATTTTATAGTCAATTATTTGTGACAAGGTCATTCTAGAAAATTCTCTTAACCTGACTTCTTCCTCATCTCTACAATTCATCTAGTAACCTTTGAAATGGGGCTCATGATCAAAGGAATTTAAAATATTGGTGAAAACCCATCTAATATCATAATTTGGCCTTGCCTCAAACTTTTCCATGTTAAATTTCTCCAATTATTCACCGATCAGCCTAGCCTTTATGATGGAAGGACATGAATACCTTCTAATTCTAATGGGGAACTTGATATTTATTTTATGTTGTCTAGAAATCAACTTATGTACAGGAGTTACTTTCCTTTCCAACTCACACAAAACTAGTTTTTCATCAACATACCAAGGAAACTTATAAGGTTTTCCTTCAAAACCATTGACTCTTATATATGTGAATTTCTTATACTAAATAAAGTAACCATATTCCATAATTACACATCTAGCCTACTGTAAAATTCTGTATTGTCCCCATTACATTTCAAAAATACAGATGATTGGTGCAAAAAAGACATCATTTACAAACCTTACATTTCCACTCTAGTTAGCTAGTTGCAGCTGAGGGAAAATCTTGTGCATTAGACACTGCTTGAAATCAGCATGTGGTGACAACGCTGGGAAATGCTTGTGCACAGTGACATTATAAATGAGCTATATAATCATATAGAATTTGAGGTGTGTAATCTCTCCCATCAGATTTTTCAATGCCATGGCTACCATGTGTTCATGAAGAGCTTCTACAATGAAGGTATCCCTACAAATACTTTCTTTTCTTTTCAGGATAATCCACATGTATATAGTCATTCATTCCTTAAATTAATTCATAGTTTTTAGACCTATCATTTGGCTCAATGGTACAATAATATCATCTTCCTCCTCACTAAACTATGCCTTAACCAATTTATTAGGGATTCTAACACTTGTCTTCTTTGTGAGAAACCATTTTGAACTTATAAGTTTGGAAAAATCCTTCTTCTTTTCTCTATAATCAGCCAAAGCCAATTTTAATGCCTATGGTGATTAGGGTTGTGATAATAGGCAATTTTAACATAATTCTGATAGAAACTAACATTAACTTCAATATTGCATCCCCACTTCTATCTAACACCTTCCTATTTTCAGGATTGTAATTCATAGTGCAATGTCATACTAAATTTGGGAAATGAAAAAAAGGCGGGATGGAACCATATTTAGCAATGTGGATTTCTTGAATAGCTTTCAAAGATTAATTCTTATGGGGATCACTTAGCCTTTGGAGGAATTCATTTAAATTGGCACCTATTAAATCTGTATTTGTAATATTATCCAAATTTTTTGTGATTCCCAACATAAGCAAGAACGAAGAGGGAAAAGTATTCATCTTTGAAAAACCCTAGCTTTATCTCAATTGACCTTGCCGATAAGAAGAAAACACAATTGTTTCAAGCTATTACTAATTTTACACAAGAACCCAAGCAATTCGAATCTAAAAGAGTAATTTCTACAATCCTTTGATTCTTCAGTCGAATTCCACAATTGAAAATGCAATAACTTGCAATAGGACACTTTGATAGAAATAACAAGAACCAAAAAACTAGTCATAAATGAAGAATGCATTCATAAACTTTAAATGCCCTTGATTTTTGAGTAAAAACATTGATGGTGGAACAAATAAATGCATCGCATCATCACTGTTCATTGTACCCTTCTCAAATTTGAAAATGAGTCATCCACATGGAGAAAACTTTGCCAATGTGGGCCTTTGGAGCACTTTTTTACAATTTTGTAATGTTTTCACACTTTGATACTTTTAAAAACTTTTACCCGCCCATCTTCCTTTTTACTTTCAACATGAGTGCGACATCTAACCACACCTTGATGTTAGTAGAGTTACAGGCATTTTCTACAATTTTACCTCCTTTTTTACATAAGACTCAAAAGTACCAAAAATCCCTAATGACCCGCTTCACTATTTTCTTTAAAACCAAAACCACGTGTCCTTCGGCAGACCTCGAGGACCTTTTTTACAATCTTAACATTTTTTCTCTTTAAAGTGCATAAATAAAACTATGCATCGCATGTCTGCATCCATTCATTTTGCACCACGTGTACACCTTCAGGGTGGAAATACAAAAAATGTTTGTGCTAGCTTTATGGTCATGAATATTCAAGGAATATTCGTCAGGTCACATGACCAAAGTTATAGTTTTTGGATTTCATAGGAAAATTGTAAGCTTGAAAATTGAACACGCTTCACTACACCAATCAAAAATTTCCAAATATAATAGACGATATAGCAAGAGAAATGGAGAAACAAAATATGATTAAGGAAAACCTTTACCAAATCAAAACAATCCCATTTTAGATAAAACCAACCTACTTCCACAAAGAAAATTAAAATAGTGTACTCCATAACTAGACCTTCAACCCAAAGGAGGAACAAAAATATAGGTAAACAAGAAAATCTAAGAGCACCAAGAAAAACCTAGAGGAAAACCAAACGCAAGAAGCAGATAGAGCAAGAAGATCTCCATGGAAACGGGAAAGATTATTATCAAGCACCAAAACTAGCTATGTATTGGAGATGGGCACTCCCCGTGAGTGCCGCAAGAATAAGACCAAGTGCAAAAAACAACAGCAGACCATGTGCCAAAAAACAACAATAGATCATGTGACAAAAATCCATTGGGTCACAGAGTCAAGAACAAACTTGCAAAATAGAGTAACAAGTTCCAACCCTCCAAGAAAAAACTGAGAAATCAACCAAAAATGGGCCACCAAGGACCGGAACAAACCAAAACTGAAAAGAAACACAAAAAAGAAAACAAAAAAAAAGATTGTACACTTTACAAAGATGCGTACCTCGATTTTGATAAATGTTTCAAGTTCTTGCCATTAACAAGCAATTCAAGAAATTCCGCATCTAGATCTTTTAGGAAGAAGGTATGCTCACCAATCCTAATATCAATAGAATAAGGACCCTTCCATAATGTGTCAAATTTTTGATGCTTTCCCTTATCCTCATGTCTGCTATATCCCACAGTAGCACAAGATCTCCCACACTAAAAACCCTTGGGGTTACCTTTATCAAAAAAAAAATCAATTTCTCCCTAAACTTCACATCTTTGATGGGATTCTCTTCTCTCTTCATCTAGTTCAACAATTGTATTTATATGTGCATCATAGGGACTGATCTCTTGGTCCTCCAATTGTTGGATAAATTGATAAGAAGATAATTGCATATGCAGGGAGAGGACATCTTGAGTTCCATACACCAATTCAAATGGGCTCTTTCTAGTAGCTCTTTTAATAGTAATTCTGTCGGCCCAAATAGCAAATTTCAACTGCTCACCCCACTTTTGTTTATTTAATTCCAAGGTCCTCCTGATTATTTTCAACAATTTTTTGTTACATGAATCTACTTGTCCATTACCTTGGGGATTGTAATTGGAAGCATATGTTAGATTTATCCCATACTCCTGACATATGGCTACCAAATGTTTAGCTCAAAAAATCATAGCATTGTCACTAACTATTTTAATAGGCACTCCAAACCTGCAAATCATATGATTTAAAATGAAATCCATGATAATTTGGTGGGTTTCCTTCTTAGTGGGGATTTCCTCCACCCATTTAATGAAGTAAGCAATGGCAACTAATATCCACTTATGGCCCGAACTTGAAGAATCTAAAATCTCCCAAAAAATTCCATTTCCCACTACTTAAAAGGGGCTTCAATTGATATTAGTTGCAAAGCAAGGGATCCTGAAGCTTTCAATATTCCTGAGAAACATTGGCAACTTTCAAATTTTCATACCAGTAAAGTTGTATCCTTAAAAAGTGTTGGCCACCAGTATCCACCCCCTTAAGATCTTATGGGTTGTTACTCTTCCTACAAAATGCCCCCCACAAACTCCTCCATGGAAATTAGTAATTAATTCTGGGGTATTTATCCTCAGTGATACATCTTAAGATAATTTCCTTAGGGTTTTTCCCAACTAACCCATAATCAGTGATGATATATTTTTGGGAAGCCAACCTAAGTGCTCTCTTTTTAGTTTTTCTTAAATACTCAGGGCATTGCAAATGTTTGAGATAAAATATAACATCCTTGTACTAGGTAGAGTTTATCAATTTTGTAAAAACATTCACCTCTTCTTTTTCAACCTCATTTATCTCAACTACCTGCAAATTGATTTTTGTCATCAGCTTTGCTAGGCCCAAACCTCTAACCAATTTTGTATTTTGGATGTCCATGTCATACTCTTGCAAATTATTCACCCATCGGCATCTCTTACTCAAATTTTCCATATCATACAAGATATCCTTAATCATAGTATGCGAGACATAAGCTATGACATTAGAACTTAAAATATATGGCCTAAACATTACTATGGCTCTCACCAAAGAAAAGGCATTTTTCTCTATAATAGTATATTTCATTTCTTCCCCTTGTAATTATTTACTAAAGAAATAAATTTTCCTTTTGCTCCATTAATCATCCTTTTACAACAACACAGGCGCAATGGTATTCTTAGAAGTAAAGGAAAACTTTTAGAAATCCTTTTTATAATTAGGAGATGCTAAAACAGGGGCATTCTTCAATGCTTCTTTGATTCCAGTAAATGCTTGAATAGTTTCTTCCTCCCATTTGATACTTTGATCCTTCTTCAACATATTGGTGATTGGGATAGTCAATTCAGCAAAGTTGGAAATAAATCTCCTGATAAAATCTATCTGTCCAAAAAAGGATTGAATTCCCATTTTGTTTCTTGGATTAGGAACTTTTCCAATGCATTCCACTCTCTCAGGATCAATCATGACCCCTTATTTTGATACAATATGTCCAAGAAAATTTTCCTTTTCAACCCCAAAATGACATTTCTTAGGGTTCAATGAGATACCATATTCACTACATCTTAATAACATATTTTCTAAATGTTGCAAGTGATCACTTGTTCTTCTTGAAAACATTGTCACATCATCCTGATACATAACAATGAAATCATTTATATATCCTAAGAATGCTACATCCATGGCTCTTTGAAAAGTTGCTCCAATATTCATTAAACCAAATGGCATTCTTACATACACATAAGTACCCCATGGAGTAGTGAAAGTAGTTTTTATTCTCTTTGATTGCTTCACAACTACTTGGTTATACCCATATAAGCCATCCAAAGTAAACAACAACTCAAAATCAGTAACAAATTACAACATGTTATCCATATTTGGCAAGGGATAGTTGTCTTTGATTGATGCCTTGTTCAAGTTCTTAAAATCCACACACAACTTTATATCCCCATTCTTCTTTCAAACTGGCACTATATTTTCTACCCATGAAGAATACCTTGTGGGTTGTATTATACCTCCATCTCTTAACTTTTTTATATCCTCTTGTATTTTGAGGGAGAGAAGTGGGTTGATTGGTTGTTGTTTTTGCCTAAATGGCTTAGCATTAGCTTCCAGTGGTATTTCATGCTAGAGCAGGTCTTCTGTGTATGCTTTCAACTCTAAATATGACCAAGCCAAGTAGTCCTTGTATTCTTTCAACAATTAGACATAGGATCCTTTTTCTTTTATTCAATTTTTTACCTAGCCATATGATCCTAGGCTTATCCTTTGTGTCTAGGTTATGTTCTTCAACATCTCTTGAGGCTGACATTTTTCTATTAACAATGTGATCATCATTATCAAAGTTTGACTCAAGGGAAACCAAACCTCTTGGGGGAGTATTTCTTTTCAAATGAATAATATCTTTATGAAATAGAGTTTCTCGTCCCTCATTACTACAGACCCTTGGCTCAATATACTTCCACTTATAGATTTTATGCTCCTTAAAATCAGCATACCCCAGAAAGCTATCAACATCAACGTCTATGTACAATACTTCATAAGAAACATTGTTAGGGTCCTCAATCAGATGTAACATTTTCTCCTCACCATAAAATTTCACAAGACTCCCTTCTATTGGTATGGTCGCGTATGACATGTCCATTTGCACACTTCCTCCTACACTAGCATCAAATTTTCTTTACAATGGCATCCCCCATTTGGAAGGATAGTCCACAATAACTACATTTATAGTTAAGAATTTTCTTGGATAAGCTACTAGTTGCAATACTAATCCTATAACATACCCAATTACCGGAACTTCTCTTGAATACATAGAAGTACATTTACTAAAATTTGTTGTTACTTTGATATTTGATTCATTCATTACCTCAAGGGGCATTACATTACATGAGGCTCCTGAATCAAACATGTAGTTATGTAGCAACCTATCTTTAATAATTAAGGTGGTGTAAAATGGATCCACATCAAGTTGAGATTCCACAAGAGAAATACCCAAATATACCTTAAGTGATTCTCCCAGTTCCTCTAATGCTTTTGGTATTCCTAACTCTACAATGATGGGAGGAGTCTCCAAGTTATTCACAATTTTTCCCTAGGTAATTTTATCTTCCTTAAATCCCAAATATTCAAAGGCCCTTTTCCGATGCTCAGGGATCCTATGTAATTCAACAATGGGAACATTAAGCTTGATCTAGATTAATATTTGGGCTATGTCACAAGGAATATATTTTGGTACGACAGTATTAGGAGGAATATTTACGACATCTTCTGATAATATAGGGGTTTTCACAGTTTGGGCATGGGAAAATGTACAAGCTCTATTGGGGTAATTAGGCCTTTGCCAGATGCATCGTTTTTAGGGGGTTCCTTCAGAATATTGGTAAGAATTGGAATTTTTGGCTTGGATTTTTTCCCTACCCCATTAACAACCTTACTTATAGTATTATATTCCTTCTCCTGAGAAACTATTGCATTCATCAATAGGTCGTTGTCTTCTTCAGAACAAATTCCCCCATCATATTTTTTAATCATCAAAGCCCTTAAGTATTCAAAATCATGATTAGGAAAATAAAATTCTTATTCCATATCAATTTCAAAATAATTAATGGGAGGAAGAGGTAATACCCGGTGGATACAGTCCCATAAATTTTCAACAATTTTGGCACTTATTAATTTAGTTGAGGTTGCCCCTTGTTGTGAATTCTCAGGGCACTCCATCATGCATACATCACCATAAACCTCATCATCAATTGATTCCTCAAATTTTTTATCCACATCACAAGAGGAATGTGGTAAGAAACACCTATCACACCATTTAATTGCATGGGCCTCTTCCACCATAACAACACTACTAGTTAAACGATCGGCGAACAACCTACTTTCCCTAGATTGAGGAAATTTATTTCCTGATCCCATGGGCCCTTTTCCTCTTTCATCTAGTCTATGATCACCTCTAGGATGATTTCCAAATATTCCTGGCCCTATGGCTTGTGTTAACCCTGGGAACTTCTTCCTATCCCCTTTTCATCTCTAGCTAGTTTATAGGATATCTCTTAAACTCCTCCAGTTAGAGTCTTCACAACCTATTCTAGATCCATTGCCTTGTTTGACTGGGGTATTTTAGGATTGATCAACTTGACACCCTCTCTCTTAGGAGGTTTCCCAACTACCTCGATATTATTTTCTATTTGTAAGGCCATTGTGAGAGCCTACCTCAATGTTCCCAGGTTTATATCCCTCAAATAATAAGTAGCCTTTTTATCAAAAGCATTAGAATATTTTATCAAACAAGACTCATCACTTGGCCTTAAGATTATAAGTGACCTATCAAAGCTTTTACTGAATCAAGTGTTGAAATCTTGGACAGATTCATTTGGATTCTTCTTTATATTTTCAAATTTAGATAAGAGGAACCTGGGATCTGTCTTATCCCCATTTTGTAATCTAAAGACATTTTTCATCTCCGTCCATAAGTCTATTGAATTGTATGGTAAAGCCTTATACCAGTCATGTGTATCCTCCTCAAGACTGTGAATGAAATACTTTATATACACGTATTTAGACTCAATTTCAAAGTCTTCCATCATATTGACAAAGAATCTTAAATTTTGGTCACCAATGATGGCATTATTCCCTTGGAATTTTAATAATCTATTTATGACATCTTGTGGCACCATATTAGGATATCTAACCATACCTCTAAAACTTGTTGGTCCAAAAGTGCTGACAACAAAAAGAGTTCTAGGTGGATGCTAAGCCATATTACCTTGCAGAGGTGATCTTGTAGGAGAATCAAAATGATAAGGGACGAGGGGTCTTTAGAGCATAGGAGTACAAATTTCAAAGTAAATATCCTCTACTGATTCAGTTTCATGAAAAACCCTATCAACCTTGGAGGATATAGGGAAAAACTGAGAAACACTCTTTTCAGACATAAATGATGGCCCCACTTCAGTCAGAGAATTAAAATTTGCACATGGACTACTTGGTTCAGGACTACTTGAAGATGTAGGGTAATCTTCAACTACAGGTTGATCACTTTCCAAAATTGGTATAACCTTTTTTCTTGATTCCTGATTTTCAAATACTTTCCTGACTTATTTTTCTTCTAAATTTTCTTTTCCCATTTCTGGAAATAACTTTCTATTAGGATCCATAGTGAAGAAATACCTTCTTCCCTCCATCTTTGCAACTATTAATGAAAAATTTCACTTGACACAGGTTTAAGATACTAGTAATCATCAAAATTTCAAACCAATTTGAATTCACCACCGAGGAATCTCACCTTAGATGAGCAAATGCACTATAAGTAGTTTGTCAAATGTCTATCAATACTTAACTTTTACAAAGCATACCATATTGGACCTTCCTTTACCCACATTCATCACTAACAATACAAATTTAGTGTAATAACTACTAGAAACTAGAAATATTACACAATAAACATTGATCTCACACAAATTTTGCAAATCCTAACAAAGGATAATGCTTAGAAAATGTATTTGCACTCAAATCATATAAGAAACATTACCAGTGTCAGCATGTGTATGTATTTGTACAAATAGTTCCCTGGAAGTGGCACCAGCTTGGTGTTGGTACCCAAATTGATCCTTCCTTTGAAACCAAGCAGCATCACAATTTGATCAGGACACTTAGAGACAAACAAATCATAATAGGAGTTGATTTATAGCCGAGGACAAATTTTAGATTACTCTTGATCACTCTGGTTTGGAAATGACTGGGTATCATCATGCTAAGAGTTTGACCTACCCTTACGACTTTAGGTTGTGCCTTCAACCAAGGTGGGAGGACCCATTCTGTGACCTATATTAATGGTTATTATCAACGAATCAACAGTATTTGAATATTCATTTGTGATTTTTAAAAAGAGACCTCAATAAAACATGGAAAATACAACATAACCTAACTCTCACGAGTTGTCACTTTAGAAAATAAATATGTTCTCTAGATAAGGCCCAAGTCAATAAAGGTAATGATAAAAACTGATTACATTTGCATATTTTAGTAAAGGATGGATGAATTCAATGATCTTCTTTATCATTTGTGGACACACAATGCAAATAGGGGTAGTTCATGTATGATTCATCTCTGGATATGCATTTTATGGCTGGGAAGCTAAGAAGAATAAATTTGATTATACACCAATCCCTGAAAAACTTTAAACAAATGTTAATAGATTCACAAGGAAAAAAGATAAGCATATTCAAATAGTTTAAGATGAACCTTCAACTAGAAAATTATGCATCTATGAAGGCTTGAAGACACATGACTTCACACATTATTTAAGGATTTAACACAATAACTCATGTTAAAGACTCAATTAAACTTTAGAAACCCCTATTATATCATGCTTATGATACACTCATAAACTGACAAACAATATGTATCATTGAAATGAAAGTAGAGTGAGCTTAAATCACTTATTGCATCATGAAATGAAAGCTCTCTTCATAATGTAATTGAAAATGCCACAATACTTGTCATGAGGATGAGATTTTGTTTGATTTCAAAAGGATTCCTAAAGTAATATTACAACAAGAACATAGATAACTATTTGAAAATATCTCAAGATGACAATAGACATAACATAGTTCATGATTAACACAAATTATTCAACGTTTCTCAAATTTGATCAACAAGGGAAATTTTGTTTACAATCTAAAAAATTTGTCCAATGGATATACATCAAAAACCCATTTTGACATGATCAATTTTAAAAGGGACACAAGAAATAATTGGTTTATCCAAAAAAAAATCTCAAAAAAAAGGCTTCTCTCAGCTTTTTCCTCCTTTTTTCTCTCTGACTAAATTTCAAAAAAATTAACCCCCCCTTTTTGGCATGATTGTTTCATGCTTTTATATCACTCTCTTCACTTCAAATATTTTCCCATAGAAAACAAGGAATATTCTTAGGAATACTTTCTATTACAAATTTGTTCTAGAAGATGTTATTTATGAGCTTTATTCTATATTGTCAGGTGTACAAAACATGAGTCTTCTCAATGTATTGCACTTGTGCCTAAATGGGATGTCCGGTCCTCACCTTTGGCAGTCTACTTGAAATGTTCCCCTCCACTTTTGATTAAACAATCATTTTAAATGATCACTGAGCATCTCTAGATGCTTTTTACATGATGCACACCTACACTCATCTCTCAAAATACTTCTTGGGCTCAGTGCACTCCACTTCACATATTACTAGTTTGAATGCTACACATGGTGTTTTTCAAATCTCATTGAACTACTAACCTCTATTCATTTTTAATTCCTCTCAAATATTTAATCACCTCTATGGGAATCGAGAAAAGTCTAATTTTACACCATGGGAAAGATTTTATTAACACAGGGCCAAATGCAATCCTTCCACTTATAAAGCTTGGTATTTCCTCATTATTTACACATGTTTCCTTTCTTTTTATAAACATAAGGAATAAAATTAAGAAAATGGACACAGTGCTTTGTAGGCTCATAGCCTAAAAGAGATTTATTCAGAAGACCTAAATCAGATTTTTAATTTGAGTGGTCCTGATGAAGATTTTTTCCAAGGCTCTATTCAATGTAAAATGTGCGGGTGATACCAGAGGACCCCTAACATACCGGAAGGTTCGGTTAGCACTTATTTCTTGGTTAATCTAGATCAATCTTGTGTTTGCATCCTTCCAGGTTATGTATTTCCATCTTTTTATATGGTAACATATGAAGACACCTGAAGACTTGAAGAAATATTGGGTTGAAAAGGAGGCTTCAGGTCTCTTGAAAAACCAATTTTTAGTACCCCTTTTTATGGAATGAGGAATTTGTATCAAAGGATATTCCCAAGGAATCTTATCTATTATATGATAAATCTTCCATCGATACAGTTCCTTCCATTTCCAACAAGGTTCATGAGTTGAAGAAGAGTATTCACTCTTTGGAAAATAAACAAGTGGAATTTGTGTCCTTTCCACCAGATCTAGCATTAACACCTTCCTCAAGAAAGAGGGAAAGTCAAAACACCACCTCAGCCTTCAATTAACATATCAAATGGAGAAGAGGACCAATCAATCTCATCTCACCACTCAAGGGGCTGCACTCTCCTCAGCTCCCAAATAGTAGAGGAAGGTTTGTAGCTCAGTTATCTGCATGATTGATGAATTGTGCTTCTTCCTCTGAGTGATAATTTCTTGGACCCCAATTAATTCCTTCCCTGATGGACAACCCACCCTTTTTTAGGAAATGGGAAAATGGAACATGCTCAAGGACTCGTAATTCATCCATCCAATAACCTTCCCCTCTTTTTGCTCTAACTATTCCCTCTCAAAGTAATCCCAACAAGTCGGCTCTTCACAAGGGGAAAGGCAAAATGGATTTCTTCTCATGTGGTCTAGACCTTTTAGATTCGGTGTCTTCCCATCAAAATAAAATTGAGCTTTAACAAATTATGAACCGCCCCTAGGCATGACTGTCGAGTCACTAATGGATATGGGTATGTCCAGGGACTTGGTCAGGTCAATCATCTTTATACAAACAACACAAGGCTCAAATGATTTTGTGCTAAGAAAAAAAAAACTTCTAAATAAACTTCCTTTGTAGGGAGGAGACTATGAGACCAGCTTGAAAAATATTTGAGTGTTTTTCTTTCTTTATTGTCTCCATTTTGGCATGTATACATCTTTCATTATCAAGGGCAGTGTCCCCTATAGAACCCTATCTTGTTTTTTGTTAAAATTGCAAGCAATACAAGAATATTAATAGTTCATGTGTCTATTCCAAATATGTGTGAAATTTTAAACTAATCCACTATGAACTACTATATCCTTTAATCTTTCAAGTGAAACAAAGGAACGATAAAATTTTGGAAATATAATTACATTTTAATGCATCAGAAAC
The DNA here is from genome assembly GCA_019776745.2 of Taxus chinensis. NCBI lineage: Eukaryota > Viridiplantae > Streptophyta > Pinopsida > Cupressales > Taxaceae > Taxus > Taxus chinensis. The sequence goes on from CM034146.1 coordinate 1,008,649,104, forward strand.
ACTATCTCACAATATCAGTTTAATGGAATGTGGAAAAAGAATACAAATTAAGGAAGAATATGCCTAAGAATTTTTATTGTGTTTTATTCCTACATCTTCTTTCTCTTCATCCTTTTCTTCTGCATCTTGCTCATCTGGTATCCTTGCCATATAAGCATCATATCTCTGGAATAATTCATTTGTTTCATCCTTGTTAGGTCCAATGTGGTGTTGGAAAATCAATGTTTGCCTCACTATTGAATCCATACACTGAGCCATTTTTTTCCTATGTTCCAGTGGTCCTGCTTTTAATTCCTTAATTCTATTCTCAATCTTCCTCATACTTTCAATAAATTCATAGGAGAAGTCACTTTCTTGGATATTATTTTTAAAGGATTCAAGTAAGATATCAATTTTTAAGTCCCCGTAGGTCTTTGTAAATTTGTCTACCATTATGTCCTCTAAACCTTCGGTCAATAGCATCAAGTGAATCACCGACCTAGTTCCTCTCAACTTCAAGTTTTTTCTTGATTTCATTCAAGATATCTAATCTTATTTTTGATAATTCTTCAAGAACATACTGGATTCCTTTGTAATTTCTTGGTACGATGTTTTTCTTGCTCAACTAGCTCATCACTAAGCCGAGTTATACGGTAAAATTTGGGGATATTTCCTTCCAAGTAAAATATCTCATTATCGCACTCTTCAATTATTCCATCAATTTCTATAAGTCAACTTTTGAGGTCCTCATATTTTGACTTTACCTTAGTGATAGCTTCTTTTCCCTTCTTAGTCAATTGTTCAATCCAATTGTCCACAGGTTGGACCTTCTTAACATCACTATTTACTTTATTTATACCCTCAAGGGTATTCACATAGGAACTTGCTTTTTCATGACTAGTTTTCCCTATCAATTGTTGCAAACATGAACTTAAGGTCTTAATTTTCTCCTTTAATTGTTTTTTTGTCATTCCATCCTCATCAACCTTTTGTAAAAGACCATTTATAGCTTTAGACACTCCTTTCTTTAGTTGTTCCCTTGAAGGATTTCCCCAGGATATAATTTTAATTTTGTAATCAGCAGCACTAATGTCATTTCTTGTCTTACCCTCAAAAGGAGTTGCTATCTCTAAGGTCCTTACTCTAGATGATATCAGTATGAGTCTTTGTGATTATCCTTTCCCTTTTTGGAGCTATCACTATTTTTGGAAATGGACAGAGCAGTAAGGTCAACAACTTGCACAGGAAGAGTCTCTTCTTTAATTGAAATCAATTCGCTAAGCCACCCCTTTTTCAAACCTATTCCAGCTTTTATTTCCTACGGTCCTTGTTGGAATTTCTCTAGAAAAATTACTATCTGTTTGGATATTTCATGTTATTTTTGTATGAATGATTCAGTCTTTTCCTGGAAACTTATCTCAAGGGTCCCTATGCCAATCTCACTCTATACTACTCATTCTTTTGCATGCTTATTTTCCTGGTCTGAAAGTTCAAATTGATCATCCTTAAACTAAGCTATATAAATATTCAAAGGAAACTCTCTCACTATTTCACCAGCTGAAACCATGGTGGAATAAATTTCTTCCTCTTTGCCCTTTTGTATCAAAGTTTGGTCTATGGGTTCTTTTTCTCCAAAAACCAGCTGAGTTACCGAACTACTATTTTCATGCCCTAATGATACCTCTGGCCATGTCATGGCAAGTTTTTCCTCCAGAAACAACTCCTCATTTCCTATTGAAATCTATGAACTTCCACCAATAATGATTTCCTCATCAATAATTTCATCTGGTGCCATTTTTAGTCTTTTTTCAAATGAAAAATTTCCCTATTGAGGAAATTCGCTAGTTTTGGTGACCTTAACAGAAGTAGACACAACTTCATCTACTATTAAACTAGTATTAACATCTTTTTTAGCTAGTAATTCTAATTTATCCATTTCCAAAACCACTTGTTTTGGGGAAGATAGATTTATTTCATGATTTCCTACTTCAGTTGTTAGTTCATGAGCATCCCTTTATGATTCTTTACTTACCTCATTAATATCCACTGGTGTTAATATGGGGTCATCAACAGAAAAACTAAGTGCGTCCAACAGGGATAATATTTTTCCAACATCCATATCCATCACCTTAGTTTATATATTTACAAATTCATGCATTATTTCAACTGGAGGTGTACTGATATCCCTAACAAGTAGAGCTTTAGGAATTTTCATACCTAGAGTAACAAACTAATTGTCCACCGAATTAACTACAGTATTTCCTTGGGGCACTGGGTTCTTAGTACACTCCATTTCTTTTTCCATAAAGGGTGAAGGAATTATCATAATATTTGATTGCTCCACATGTGGAAATGATGCATCCTATTGATTCTGGAAAATATTAGTTTTCTCCATTTCTAGGGGATCAATTACCCCATCCTTGTGTTTGAAAATTTTTGGCGTATGGGCACCCACTCTTACCAAGAATAGCTGAGGGAAAATCTTGGGTTTTTTTGTGTCAACTCAAACTTTTTATGATCTTGTGTTGTTCTTTTTTCATCCTTGTGCAACCTAGGCTGAATGTGACCACTTGCAAAGGCCCCACTCATTAATTTTTTAGTACTATGTGGCCTAGGTGAGACACTTGTATGAGCCATTTGTGATGCCAGACCCTTACCTTTTGCATTAAGGGGCAATGCAAAAGTAATGGGAGCATTATCCATAGACTTTAAAAGAATTTATTCAATCTTCTGAATGAGAACTGACACAGAAGTGTTAGTTCCACTAGCGGCCGATGTCCATTCATCAATGAATCCAGTAGTAGGTATTTTTGTTGGCAATTGAGGGGTTTTTCAACTAAGTGGACCCATTTTTTCTGCATCCTCCATCAAGGGTGGAATATCCTCACTCAAATATTCCAATCTCCTAAAGTTTCTTAAGATATTTGTATTCTGTATTGACAGATCAATATTCTTTTGAGTCAACCAATTCATAGTTCTCCTCATAATATCAGTTATTCTCAAATATGGATCATCAGATTCATCCACATTCCAGTATAGAGGATAAATGGTATGATCCTCCACTTTTTGATAAATATATAATATGTTTATTGTGTTAGGATCATCTAGAATCCTCTCTAGGATAATTGTAATTTTATAGTCAAATATATGTGAGAAGGTCATTCTAGAAAAGTATCTTAACCTGACTTCTTCCTCATCTCTACAATTCATCGAGTAATCTTAAAAGTGGGGCTCATGCTCAAATGTATTTGCAATATTGGTGAACACCCATCTAATATCATAATTTGGCCTTGCCTCAAACTTTTCCATGTTAAATTTCTCCAATTCTTCACCGATCATCCTACCCTTTATGATGGAAGGACATGAATACCTCCAATTCTAATGGGGAACTTGATATTTTTTATGCTTTCGAGTAATCAACTTATGTACAGGAGTCAATTTCCTTACCAACTCACACAAAACTAGTTTTTCATAAACATACCGGGGAAACTTATAAGGATTTCCTTCAAACCCACTGACTCTTATATATGTGAATTTCTTATACTGAATAAAGTAACAATCATATTTAAGAAATAAACATCTGACCTACTGAGAAATTTTGTATTGTCTCCCTTCCATTTCAAAAATACAGATGATTGGTGTAAAAAAGGCATCATTTACTATCCTTACATTTCCACTCCAATTAGCCAGTTGCAGCCGAGGGAAAATCTTGTGCATTCGACACTACTTAAAATCAGCACGTGGTGACAACCCTAGGAAACGCTTATGGCCAATGACATTATAAATGAGGAATGTCATCATATAGAATTCAAGGTGTGCAATCTCTCCCATATCAATTTTCATTATTGGGCTACCATGTGTTCATGAAGAGCTTCTGAAATGAAGGTAGCCTAGCAAAAACTACCTTTTCTTTCTAGGATAATCCACATGTATGTAGTCATCCATTCCTTAAATTCATTCATAGTTTTTAAACATGTCATTTAGCTCAATAGTACAATAATATCCTCTTCCTCCTCAGTAAATTGTGCCCTAACCAATTTCTTAGGGATTCTAACAGTTGTCTTCTTTGGGAGGAACTAATTTCAACTTATAAGTTTCACAAAGTCCTTCTTTTCTTTATAATCGGTCAGAGCCAATTTAATGCCTATGGTGATTAGGGTTGTGATAATAGGAAATTTTAACATAATTATTATAGCAATTGTCATTAACATCAATATTGCATCCCCACTTCCATCTAACACCTCCCTTTTTTTAGGATCGTAATTCATGGCGTAGTGTGATACTAACTTCGAGCAATGAACAGAAGGCGGGATGGCACCATCTTCAGCAATGTGGCTTTCTTGAATCGCTTTCAAAGATTCATTCTTATGAGGATCACTTATCCTGTAGAGGAATTCATTTAAATCAGCACCGATTAAATCTTTATCATAATCTTATCCAGATTGCTTGTGATTTCCGAAACAAGTGAAAACAAAGAGGGAAAATTCTTCATCTTCGAATAACCCTAGCTTTATCTCAATTGATGTTTCTGACAAGAATAAAATAAAGGTGTTTCGAGCTCTTAACCGTTTTCCACAAGCACCCAAGCAATTCAAAACTAAAACAATAATTTTTACAATCCTTTGATTCTCTAGTCAAATTCCACAATTAAAAATGCAATACCTCGTAATAGGACACTTTGATAGAAACAAAAAGAACCAAAAAACTAATCATAAATGAAGAATGCATTTGTAAACTTTAAACGTCCTTAATTTTTGAGTAAAAGCATTGATGGCGGAAAAAATAAATGCATCACATCATCACCATGTATTGTACCCTTCTCAGATTTGAAAATGATTCGTCCATGTGGAGAAACTTTCACCAACACAGGCCTTGGGAGCACTTTTTATAATTTTGTAATGTTTTAACATTTTGATACTTTTGACAACTTTGACCCACCCATCCACCTTTTTACTTTCAACATGGGTGTGACATGTAACCAAACCTTTATGTTAATGGAGCTACGGGTGTTTTCTATAATGTTACCTCCTTTTTTACATAAGACTCACAAGTATTGAAATCCCTGATGACCCGCTTCTCCATTTTCTTTAAAACCAAAACCACGTGTCTTCTGTGGACCTCGGGGATAGTTTTTTCAATCTTAACATTTTTTCTCTGTAAAGTGTGTAAATATAACTATGCATCACATGTATGCATCCATTCATTTTGCACCACGTGTACACCATTGGGGCGGGAATACAAAAAAAATTTGTGTTAGCTTTATGGTCATGAATATTCGAGGAATATTCATCGGGTCATAGGACCAAAGTTGTAGTTTGTGAATTTCATAGGAGAATTGCAAGCTTGCAAATAGAACATGCTTCATTGCACCAATCAAAAATTTCCACATACAATAGACGATATATCAAGAGAAACGCAGAAACAAAATACGATTGAGGAAAACCTTTACCAAAGGAAAACAATCCCATTTTAGTAAAACAGGCCTTCTTCCACAAAGGAAATTAAAATAGTGTACTCCATAACTAGACCTTCGACCCAAAGGATGAAAAAAAATATAGGTAAATAGGAAAATCCTAGATCACAAGGCAAAACCTATAGGAAAACCAAACATGAGAAACAGATAGAACAAGTAGATCTCCATAGAAATGGGCAAGATTATTATCGAGCACCAAAACTAGCTCCTACTTGGGAATGGGAACTCCCCGTGAGTACCACAAGAATAAGACCAAGGGTAAAAAACAACAGTAGATAATGTGCCAAAAATCCTTTGGGCCACGGAGTCAAGAACCAACTTGTAAAACAGAGTAACAAGTTCTAACCCTCCAAGAACAAATGATAAATTAACCAAAACTTGGCCACTAAGGACCGGAACAAACCAAAATACAAAAGAAACTCAAAAAAGAAAACAAAAACAAAATACTATACACTTTACAAAGATGCATACCTTGATTTTGATAAATCAGTCAAGGAAATGTTTCAATTGCCTGCCATTAACAGGAAATTCAAGCAATTGCCCAGCTAGATATTTTAGTAAGAAGGTATGCTCGCCAATCCTAATATCAATAGAATAAGGGCCCATCCATAATATGTCAAATTTTCCTTGTTTTCCCTTATCCTCATGTCTGTTATCCCACAGTAGCACAAGATCTCCCACACTAAAAACCATTGGGGTTACCTTTTTATCAAATAATTTCTTCAATTTCTCCCTAAAATGCACATGTCTTTGATGGGATTCTCTTCTCTCTTCATCCAGTTCAAAAATTTGATTTATACGTGCATCATAGGGACTGATCTCCTGATCCTCCAATTACCAGATAAATTGATAAGAAGATAATTACATATGCGGGGGGAGGAGAGCTTGAGTTCCATACACCAATTCAAATGGGCTATTGCCAGTACCTCTTTTAATATTAATTTTGTCATCACAAACAACATATTTCAACTACTCACCCCACTTTTTTTTATTTAATTCCAAGGTCCTGATTATTTTCAACAATTTTTTATTACTTGACTCTGCTTGTCCATTACTTTGGGGATTGTAATTGGAAGCATATACTATATTTATCCCATACTTCTGACACATGGATACCAAATTTCTATCTCAAAAACCAATAACATTGTCAACAACTATTTTACCAAGCACTCCAAACCTACAAATTATATGATTTAAAATGAAATCCATGATAATTTGTTGGGTTTCCTTCTTAGTGGGGATTGCCTCCACCCATTTAGTGAAGTAATCAGTGGCTAATAATATCCCCTTATGTTCCACACTTGAAGAATCTGAAATCACCCCAACAAATTCCATTCCTCGCTTCTTAAAAGGGGCTTCAATTGATATTGGTTACAAAGGGAGGGATCCTAAAGCTTTCAATCTTCCTAAGAAATGTTAACAACTTTCACATTTTCTTACCAATAAAGTTGTATCCTTAAAAAGTGTTGGCCACCATTATCCACCCTTTAAGATCTTATGGGTTATTACTCTTCCTAGAAAATTCCCCCCACAAACTCCTCCATAGAAATCAGTAATTAATTTTGGGGATTTGTCCTAAGTGATACATCTTAAGAGAATTCCCTCAGGGTTTTCCCAGCCAACCCATAATCAGTGATGATATATTTTTGGGAAGCCAACCTAAGTTCTCTCTTTTGATTTTTTCTTAAATACTCAGGGCATTACAAATGTTTAAGATAAAATATACCATTCTTGTACCAGACAGAGTTTATCAATTTTGTAAGAACATTCACCTCTTCTTTTTCAACCTCGTTTATCTCAACTACTTGCAAATTGCTTTCTGTCATCAGCTTTCCTAGGCTCAAACCTCTAACCAATTTTGTATTTTGGATGTCCATGTCATACTCTTGCAAATTATTCACCCATCAGCATCTCTTACTCAAAATTTCCATATCATACAAGATATCCTTAATCATAGTATGCGGGACATAATCTATGACATTATAACTCAAAATATATGGCTTAAACATTATTGTGGCTCTCACCAAAGAAAAGGTGTGTTTCTCCATAATAGTATATTTCATTTCTGCCTCTTGTAATAATTTACTAAAGAAAACAATTTTCCTTTTGCTCCCTTAATCATCCTTTTGCAACAACACAGGTGTAATGGTATTCTTAGAAGTAAAGGAAAACTTTTGGAAATCATTTTTATAATTAGGAGATGCTAAAACAAGGGCATTCTTCAATGCTTCTTTGATCCCAGTAAATGCTTGAATAGTTTCTTCCTCCCATTTGATAATCTGATCCTTCTTCAACATATTGGTGATTGGGATGTTCAATTCAACAAAGTTGGAAATAAATCTCCTGATAAAATTTAACTATCCAAAAAAGTATTGAATTCCCTTTTTAGTTCTTGGAATAGGAACTTTTCCAATGTCTTCCACTCTCTCAGGATCAATCATGACCCCTTATTTTAATACAATATTTCCAAGAAAATTTTCCTTTTAAACCCCAAAATGACATTTCTTAGGGTTTAATGAGATACCATATTACCTACATCTTAATAACATCTTTTCTAAATGTTTTAAGTGATCAATTCTTCTTCTTGAAAACACTGTCACATCATCCTGGTGCACAACAATGAATTCATTTATATATCTTGAGAATGCTACATCCATAGCTCTTTGAATTTTTTTTATAGCATTCATTATACCAAATCACATTCTTACATACACATAAGTACCCCATGGAGTAGTGAAATTAGTTTTTATTCTCTTTGATTTCTTTAGAACTACTTGGTTATACCCAAAGAAACCATCCAAAGTAGACAACAACTCGGAATCAAAAACCAATTGCAACATGTTATCCATATTTGGCAAGGGATAGTTTTCTTTCATTGATGTCTTATTTAAGTTCCTAAAATCCACACACAACCTTATATCCCCATTCTTCTTTCAAACCTACACTAGATTTGCTACCCATGAAGAATACCTTGTGGGTTGTATTATACCTCCATCTCTTAACTTTTTTAGATCCTCTTGCATTTTGAGGGAGAGAAGTGGGTTGATTGGTCACTTTTTTCCTAAATGGCTTAGCATTAGCTTCTAGTGGTATTTCATGCTGGAACAGGTTTTCTATGTATGCTTTCAACTCTGAATATGACCATGCCAAGCATTCATGGTATTCTTTCAACAATTGGATAGGATCCTTTTTCTTATTTATTCAAGTTGTTACCTAGCCATATGATCCTAGGCTTGTCCTTTGTGTCTAGGTTATGTTCTTCAACATCTCTTGAGGCTAACATGTGTCTACTAACAATGTGATCATCATTATCAAAGTTTGACTCAAGTGCAACCAAACCTCTTGGAATAGTATTTTTTTTCAACTGAATGATATCTTTACCAAATAGGCTTTCTCGTCCCTCATTACTACAGACCATTGGCTCCCAATCCACTTGCTGATTTGTGAATTCCCCATTTTTTTCTAATAATATTTGAATTCGGGCATCATGTTCAAAGACATGCCAATTTTTTACATTATTAGGAATAGATGGTTTGGTCATCACCTCAATATCATATTCACAATATGATGACATTGTGCAAATTTCAAACCTAGATCCTAATAATGCAAATTTGTCTGCTATAGCATTTTATTTTCTCTCATGGTACACTATATTGAAGGAATCAAACATTTCAAAGAAATCTCAAACTGCATGCTTTTATTGACTCATTCTCTGATTCTTTGTTGCATACAACTTACAAACTTACTTAACCACTAATTCGGAATCTCCTTTAAACACAACGTATTTGATACCATACTTCTAGGAAATTCTTAAACCTAAGAGTAATGCTTCGTACTCAGCAATATTATTGGTGCATTCAAAATGTAGTTTAAAAGAAACATTAAATTCCTCATGGTTTGGAGATATTAGGACAACACCAGCACCATTACCATATCTAGAACAAGCCCCATCAAACATCAGAGTCCAAGGAGAACCAACCTACTCAATATACTTGCACTTATCAATTTTATGCTCCTTAAAATCAGCATACACCTTAAAGTTATCAACATCAATGTTTGTGTACAATACTTCATAAGAAGCATTGTTAACATCCTCAATCAGATGTAACATTTTCTTCTCACCATATAATTTCACAACACTCCCTTCTATTAGTATGGTCACATATGACATGTCCATTTTCATGTTGATTGAGAAACAGGGATGAAAGCCTGTGTAGATTTTATTGATCTCAATCAGTAAAAAATTACAGAGGATGGGCTGCAATATTTATAGATATTGCATAGCCAAATACATTCAGAAAAATGAGTTGCACAGGTGCAACCACAAACCAGAATAAACAAGCTTCCAATAACATCCGGGAAGCAAAATTACATAAAAACAAATATATTGTTTATAACAATATAATAATGTGCATACAGACAAATATGGTTGTTTAATCATATAACAATATAACAATTTATTATTTAAAATTAATTAAATAATCCAACTATGCATAATTAAATAATAGGATAATAAAATTTATCCTAACATTCCCCCCCTTAATTGTGCATTGTCTGAAGAGATGAGGAGAGAAATGCTCTAAAAAACTCGAACTTGTCACGTGTAAGTGACTTTGTGAAAATATCTGCTCGTTGTTCAGCTGTTGGACAAAACTGAAGCTGGATGTTGTGCTTCAACACATGTTCGCGTATGAAATGAACTTGAACTTCAATGTGCTTTGTTCTCTCATGAAAAATTGGATTGCGAACAAATTTGAGAACACCTTCATTGTCAACATACATGGTGGTCGGTTTGTCTTGTGGTATTCCAAGTCCTTCCAGTATGCAACGTAGCCAAATTACTTCACAGAAAGCTTCTCCTGCAGAACGCTACTCGGCTTCTGTGGAAGAGTGAGAAACAAAGTGTTGTTTCTTACTTCCCCATGATATTGGTCCAGATCCCATAAAGAATACAAATCCAGAAGTGGATTTTCTATCATCAATGTTACCTGCATGATCTGAATCCGAATATCCAGTCAAGAAGAAGTTTTCATTCTTCTTGTATTCTAGACCAAGATCCACTGATCCTTTGAGATATCTCAAAATGCACTTTGCTACTTTCCAATGACAAATTTTGGGTTCCTGCATGAATCTGGATAGATAACTCACTGTAAAGTTGATATCTGGTCTAGTGTAGGTCAGGTAAATGAGACTCCCAATCAGCTGCCGATAGAGAGTGGCACTTACCTCAGGAGATGGATCTGAATGAGATAACTGTAATCTGTTCTCCATAGGTTTAGCAATTGGTGTGCAATCCATCATCCTAAACTTCTCGAGCGTTTGTTTCGCTCGGAATGTTTCGGCTTCTGGGAATAGAGTTGCTTCTATCCTTTCATTCCTTTTAGAAACAGATGAGGTTAGGGTTAGGAGGAATACCTGTTGAATGTTGAGATGGTGTGCGCGTACCGTAGAGAAAGATCAGGCTGACTGCGGAGACTCCTTTTTGTCTTGGAAGGAATACCTGCAAATAAGAACACAAGACCACAAGATTTTGATTAAACAATAAATGAGGAAACTGCCTTGGGCCCAGGAAATATAAAACTTCCTTTCGAAGGTGGTCAGTTCCCCTGCTAATATGAATTAACACAAAAGACTGCAAAATATCAATTAAATTATTTCGTTAAACTGGGTAGGGGGAAAGGCTAGTTTTCTGGTTTTTGATCAGAGGAACCGATGCTGGTTACTGATAACCGATGCCGGTTACTGATAACCGATACCGGTGGGTTCTACGATCTTCTTGGTAGCTATGGTGTTTGTAATGGCTGGTTTTTGGATGGTATTAGGAAATGGGATGGTTAGAAGCAAAAGAATGACAGTTATATGCAATGGCACGTTGGGTAGTGGATTCAGAAACGGATTTAGGAGCACTGAGATTCAAGAAGCATAAGAAATGTTATAACAAAGGACATGCAAGATGTGACTTACTGGTTTTGACCAAGATGCAAGTTGATCTCCTTGGTGTAAACACTTCTGGTTTCTTTACTCGTCTCTGCTCTGTCAAGTGAAGATCTGGACTCTGTTCCTCGCTCGCAATGCTCTCTGTTGATCCAGAAATCCTTTGACTGATCTCCAAAATGAAATTCCGATCCGTTGTTTTGGTTTGGGGATCCCATTTACAGGGAACCGATGGCGGTTGCGTAACCGACGGTGGTCGAGTAGGAACCGGCATCGGTAAGGAAAAAGTAGGCTATTTTTAGTAAAATAGCCCACCTTCCCTGCTTTTCTCCCGAGAGATCAGTTGCGGGCTTGGTCAAGTGGCTAGAAGGTCAGTTTTGGGTGCGAGTAAGGAGGCATTAGTTATGGATGTGAGTCTAGACCAAGCCATAAGTCTTAATTAGGTTAGTTTAGGGTTAGGGCTAGGTCATGATGAGGTGGCAAAGTGAGGTGGCGGGTAAGGTGATGTGGATTTATCAATTACAAGGTAATTAATAAATAATTGTGTAAAGTTTAGGTAATGAAGTTAGGTTGCAAAATGGGATGCGGGTCACAAGGGGTCGTAAGACACGAATTTGGTGTCTACGTTAGCCCCTTATTGTCGTGTAGCTTGTTCTGTAAAGCTGCGCGGACAATAATATGAAGTGGTTTCTCATGTTAAGGATATAGGTAATCCCCCTCAAATCTATCACAGATTGAGTGAACAGGAAATCAGGGATAGGGTTGATAAAGGGTATATGTTGTAGAGAGGATGGTAAGGTGGTGGGGTAGGTCCAAGGAAGTAGACGCATGTTGAAATGCAATAGTACGACGAGGGTACATGATTTGACGAGCAAACCAGCAATGCAGAGGCAAAGGTTGATAGTTTATCCAAACAAGGGTGATATAATCCTGGTATCCAAGGCATAGGAAGTAGCCCCAGGGTATATAACAGGTAAGGTACCAGAACGTTTAGGCATGTTCGGCAGTACCAAAAGGTTGGTTTGGTTGAGATAAACGTCATGGTCTAGGTCTGGGCAAAGCTGGTCGACAGATCAAGTCAAGGACCCTAATCATGCTAAAACATGAACAGGTGAGCTCGATTGAACCAAAAACTACTGGATGGGTGGATAAAGTGTATGGTGTTGATTTTGGGTAAGGTATGGAAGTGGTACGGTCGTGGGTTGGGCCAATTTGTTGGGTGGCGGCCTTGGGTCGGTCCAGAAGTGTAAAGGGAGGCCTTGGGTCGGGCCAAGTAGTGAGGGCAAGCCCTTGGGTCGGGCCAAATGGGTAGGTTGAGGCCTTGGGTCGGGCCGAATAGGTAGGGTGAGGCCTTGGGTCGGGCCGAATAGGTAGGTTGAGGCCTTGGGTCGGGACGAATAGGTAGGTTACGGCCTTGGGTCGGGCCGAATAGGTAGGTTGGCCTTGGGTCGGGCCGAATAGGTAGGTTGAGGCCTTGGGTCGGGCCAAATGGTTAGGGTTACGGCCTTGGGTCGGGCCAAATGGCTAGGGCGAGGCCTTGGGTCGGACCAAATGGTTAGGGTTGTGGCCTTGGGTCGGGCCAAATGGTTAGGGTTGCGGCCTTGGGTCGGGCCAAATGGTTAGGGCGAGGCTTTGGGTCAGGCCAAATGGTTAGGGTTGCGGCCTTGGGTCGGGCCAAATGGTTAGGGTGAGGCCTTGGGTCGGGCCAAATGGCAGGTTGAGGTCTTGGGTCAGGTCGGACAAGTGAACAAATGGTGTTCAGCACAGGTGAATAGAGATGGTGTTGGTGAAAAAGGGGCAAATGGTAAAGAAGGGCAAAAATTTTGGGGGAAAGTTGGGATATGAACCGATGTCGATTCTACATGACCGATATCGGTTAAGAGACCGATACCGGTTCCTGAGGGCAAAATGAAACCGACATCGGTTAAGGTCGAAAAACCTATAAAAAGAAAAATACAGCCTGTCATTGTCACTTTTGTTATTTACAAACCAAAGCGACTTGTCTGAAGTGGAGAGTTGATTTGGAGGGTTATTGAGTGAGGTGGAGCTATTTGATTGGCGGAGAGAGTTGATAGTGGGCCCGATTGAGGAGGAGGCAGCAGGTGATTGGCCAGGGACCCAGTAGATCAGGATTGGAGCCATGGCACAGGCAGGAGGAGCTGGAGGGGCTGGACTAGCTAGACCGCCACCACCCATCCCACCACGACGACGTGTCATCGTACCGGTAGGTTCTAAACTCATGATTTTATGCATTGAAATGGTTATTAGGCTAAATGGGGGGGTTTGGGTAGGAATTTGTATTTTGTAGGAAATAATGAGTAAATGGAGGTAATTTGAAAAACGGAGAGGGTAGATAGGTAAAATAGGGTAATGCGGCTAGGTGGGTAAAATTGGAGGGTGTTTGGGTGGGTAAATGGGTAGAAATAGGAAAAAAATGGGTTTTGGGGGCCGCGCGGGGATTCGGCTCCGGAAAGAAAACAGTGACCGATGTCGGTCGCTAAGCGACCGGCATCGGTCACAAATTGGCAGGGTTTGGTTAAGTTGGGAGGGACCGGCGTCGGTCGCGTATCGGCCGGTATCGGTGGCGTTGGGATGGGTTGAGGGTTTAGTGGTGGCTTAGGTGGGTTGGGTGGTTTGTGGTGGGTTAGTGTGTTTAGGGTTTAGGATGGGTTTGGGTGGTTTGTGGTGGGTTAGTGTGTTTAGGGTTTAGGATGGGTTTGGGTGGATTGTGGTGGGTTAGTGTGTTTAGGGTTTAGGATGGGTTTGGGTGGTTTTTGGTGGGTTAGTGTGTTTAGGGTTTAGGATGGGTTTGGGAAGCTTGTTGGGTATTAGGGTGTGGTTGGCCGTGTGAGTGGGTTAGGTGTGGGTTTTGGGTTGGGTTGTGGGTTTTGGTGGTTGTTTAGGGGGGGGGGTAGAAAGTCGGGGTGTGGTCGGGGGATACAAAAGGGGGTTTAGATGGTAAAGTAGATGTTATAATAAAGAGTAGGTCTAAGAATGTGGGTTGGTTTTGTAGGCACGTCAGCAGTTGACGATGCGTGATAGGATGCCTCCACTATTGAGTCGGATGAGGCCACACGTATCTGCGGCGCATTGGGCCATCATGCGCGAGGTGGGACTCGGCGGGGTCCAGAGGTACAGAGCGATAAAGAGGGATCACAGCCTGATGGTCGCCCTCATCGAGAGATGGGATCCGGCGGCCAATGTGTTCCATCTTCCGACCGGGGAGATGACCGTCACATTCGAGGATGTGTATCGCATCCTGCGGCTACCGATCGAGGGAGAGGCAGTCTTCCAAGTAGATTCAGAGACTTCCATGGACAGCATACTGCAAGTTTTTGGGGATGCAGCCGCGCTTCTTACGTATCATAGCGCGAGCATTGGATATGGTGACATGTACCGCGCACACAGACATGAGACACAGCTTGCCGTGTTGATGATGATAGGGATCACCTGCTTCGCCCTCCCAGATTCAGAGGGAGGCCGCTTCCCACGAGCATTAATGGGGGTGCTGCTGGAGATGGTGGAGGAGCACACCTGTTTCGCATGTGCACCAGTGTATCTGGTGCAATTATACAGGGAGTTATGGGGCTATCACCGGAGGAGGTGATTTGGTATTTGTTCTACATTTTTGTTGCACTGTTGGGCATACGAGCACATCGTATGCATCAGGCCAGTAGGGCTACCCCAGCAGCCAGGGCCACAGGTCGTATACCGATATGGCTTTCAGAGGTGGTTGGGGGTCGTGGGCCAGCCACGAGCAGTTGTTGCAGGTCGGGATGTGGCCTATTATAGACACTTGCTAGAGGGCCTTACAGCAGTAGACATTGTATGGAGACCCTACAGAGGTCACCAGCTTGGCAGAGGAGCCCGCGTACAGCTGCGCCTGATCCAGTATACATTCTGGATAGCAGGACGGAGGCCAGGAGAGTACGAGCGGATACCCCTGGAGAGGGTACGCAGGCAGATGGGGCTGTGACAGGACGAGCCACCTCCCGTTCCTCAGTACAGGAGAGATGATGTAGAGGCCCCACTACCTGCACCACAGCCTTTGGATCCAGATTGGGTAGCGGAGAGACCAGCAGGTAAGGGTGTGGATGATGCCGGGTGCACGGGAGCATACAGGGTGTGGTGGGCTGGGCAGAGAGCGGCAAGGATAGTACCACCTGCGCAGCCAGACTTGACTGCAGTGATAGGAGAGAGAGATCAGCTCAGGGGTCAGGTGCAGCTCTTACAGGGGCAGCTAGCTGCAGCACAGGCACAGATAGGTGTCTTACAGGGGCAGCTAGCCCAGGCTCAGGCACAGGCACAGGTAGCACCACCACCAGCACCACAGCCACAGGTGCAGGTACAGGCACAGGCAGCACCACCACTAGCACCACAGCCACAGGTGCAGGTACAGGCAGCAGCACAGGCAACACTACCGCGGCCACAGGTGTAGGTACAGGCTCAGGGGGTATTGGTGTTAGGTGCCAGGGGACCAGCCCTAGCTCCTTCAGTGGCGCGAGATCGCTATATGGATGTTAGAGCAGAGGCCCGATATTATCAGGATATTCTTGATAGTACCGGAGTCGAGTATCAGGCGTATGCAGCGCATAGGGCAGAGACCTCGCACAGCCAGAGATCTCAGGGAGGGGAAGCCACAGCTGGCGTGTCCGTGACGGGCAGGAGGCGAGAGGCACCACAGGGACCAGCGGGGAGAGGTGCCAAGGGCGATGGGGAGAGATGATAGATCCTCGACATGGTTTTGTATAGGGACACGGGCACCGGTCTGTGAACCGGTTGTATTGATAGAGGCCTGCGTGCCGACACTTATTCATTGTATTGATTCATTTATTTATTATATACCGGCCTGCGAGCTGAGTACGGGTTGTACATTTGATACCAGCCTGCGAGACGAGTATATTTTTTATATGAGAGACCGGCCTGTGAGCCGAGTCGAGATTTTTGGTAGGTATTGCGGCCTGCGTGCCGGCTTTGGTATATTATGAGATCACAGAGGCCCCGATGTAGGGCACATTGTATTTTTGAAAACTGGTATATATATATAGATGATGTTTTGATCCATATGTAGTGTTCAAAAATGTGTTTAAATATTTTGTTAATGGTTTGGTAATATATAATGTATGATAAGTTTAGTGGGCATGTTGATAGATGGATGATGTTGATGGTTTTGTTTTTTTTTTTTTTTTTTTTTTTGTACGTATATATGAATGACATGTGATGTGATGAATTGTTGGTTTTGTGACATTGTGATATATGTAACTGATGAGTTGGATCCAAATGATGTAGAGATTGATAGTTTCTTGAAATTCGTAGTTGATGGTTGTGTATTTGTATAAAATAAATGATGTTTAATGAAATTGTAATGATATGATGTGTGCTGGATGAACAAATGTGGTAAATGGTGTGGTTATGCAGGAAAAGAGGTGGGCGCGACAAAAATTTAGGTGAGAAATGAAGAAAAGAACGCTGTTGAGAAAAGATAGGTGTGTAACCGATATCGGTTAAGGAACCGATATCGATAGCTGATAGACCGATATCGGTTACGTAACCGATACCGGTTATTTAGGTATGAGCTTTTCTAAAAATAGAAAAGCTAGGGTGGCAACTTAATTTTTAATTTTAGAGCCATGCAAGAGGTTAAATACGTGAACGCGACGCTTTTTGACGACTGAGACAGGTATTTGCATGAGAGATTTGAGTGATAAGGAGAAGAGAGAAAGGAATTTGTATGAGAGATTTAGGTGATAAGAAAAGAGACTGGGAAGGTGAATGCGATCAGAGATTCAGAAAGTAGAAAGGTGAATTTGAAAAGAGTGGTGATAATGGTAGGACGAGGAGAAACATCCAGCAGGCAGGGACAAGAGGGAAGACAAGGGCCACCTCAAGCTACTGCAACCCCAGAGGTAAATGTTTTGGTTGTGATTTGATTTTTGCATGTGTTATGAATAAGAGATTAAGTGGGTAGATATGAAGAAGAAAACATGATAGCAAGGGTTATAAGTGAGGTAAGTGTTACGTGGTAGGTAATCACGGGTTTCGGGTATGTCTGTGTATACAGAGAGGAATAAATGAACAATTTATTGTCATAGGTGGTTATTTTAGGCAAGATGTATTTAATTGACAGTGACCGGTAGCAGTTAGAAAGAACCGGTATCGGTTACTCAACCGATATCGGTTATGTATAACCGATACCGGTTACTGGAGGAATTTCCAGAATGTTTGAAAAAACCCTGACGGATTGAATGGTTGTTTGTTGTTTTGGTGTATGCAGGCAGAGGCAGGATTGAGGATGAATGATAGTGTGCCAGCACTGTTGTCACGAATCCGAGCGGATGTAACACCAGCTGAATGGACATTGATAAATCGTTTGGGGTTAAGTGGAATCCGCTATTATTCACGAATCACACGTAATCATGCTATGTTGCAGGCATTGATTGAGAGATGGAATCCCGAGACAAATACCTTTTATCTGCCAACAGGGGAGATGACAGTAACATTGGAAGATGTGTTTCAGATTTTGAGACTCCCTATTACAGGAGAACCAGTATATCAGGCACTACCTAGCGCGGCACGGGGAGTGATAACAGTAGTATTTGGTCCATACGCACGAGATTTGACACAGCGAGGTTTATCTTTTACATATGGGGTAATGTATGCAGCACACCCTGAGGAGACAAGGTTAGTAGTGATATTAATGATAGCGGTAGGGTATTATGCGTTACCGAGGGTAGAAGGGGGAAGATTTCCAAAGGCATTAATGTGTGTTATTTGGGAGATGATAGAAAGGAACGTGACTTTTGCATGGGCACCTGCGTATTTGGCGGAGCTATACAGGGGTTTATGGGCTTGTAGGTGAAATCACAGGACGACACTGGATAGTTCATACTTATTACACTGTTGGGCCTATGAGCACATTGTTTGTGTGCGACCAATAGACTGACCCATCCAGTCGGGAGAAACCGGAGTGCAGAGGTTGCGATTCAGACGATGGGTCCAGATAGAACAAGAGGCCAGATCCCAGGCCGTGACGGGTGATATTGAGTATTACAGGCAGGTATGGGAGAGAGTGACGGTTGCAGATATCTGTTGGAGGCCATATGGAAACTATATGGTAACAGAGAACATAGCTGAGGAGTTGAGGGATGTAGAGCGATTGAGGTGGATCGCAGGGCACAGGCCGGGTGAGTATGAGAGGATTCCTATAGATCGCGTGCGGTGACAATTTGGATTTGTGCAGGATATACCCCTGGCTTATAGACCATATATGAGGATCGACGCCGAGGTAGCATTCTCACCTCCCCGGCCAACACCTCTAGAAGGGCCTGAAGAGGTAGTAGTCGATCGCAGGGTAATGGATGCGGGAACGACAGAGACCTATAGATTATGGTGGGTAGCAAAACTGCGAGGTGTACGTGAGCACCTTGACATAGCGGTGATTACAGCAGAGAGGGATCGTCTACAGCGTTTGGTTCAGCAGCTCCAAACACAGGTGAATGAGACAAGAGGATTTTTAGTGGTTGCGGAGTCACGGGCGGGGAGACTAGAGGCGGGAGTTTTCCATGCGAGAGGGCGTATTCATATGTTACAGGAGAGATTGGCAGATCAGTGGGGCGGTACCAATAGCCATGGTACCTTTGAGGACAGAGAGGCCCGGCGAGAGGGGGTCGATGATCACGATCATCACCTAGTTCGGGATGAGGCGTGAGGGTCTGAGTAAATGTTAGCAAGGTATAAGAATAAATAAGGATGCCGACCTGCGTGTCGATGATAGAGAAGATGTATTTGTTTAACATCTAAATAAAACTGAATATGTATGTTGATTTGAGTTATGATAATAATAAGATTGTTGGTGTTTTGATTTTCGGTGTTTTGAAAAAGGATAAAGAGAAATGTGATTAAATAAAAATGCACAAAAATATTTATATTTACCACACATGATAAGTTATGGTAGGGGATGGTCGAGCTAACCTTAGGAGACCCCATGTCTCCAAAGTGCTGCCTACATAGCCCATTGCTTAAAGCAAGGAGGGGCCTCAGACCGATGTAGTTCTCCCTTAGGACCAGGGAGAGGTGAATTCAGGCAATTTGGGTATGGTTAGGCAATTTGTTGGTTGATAAGAATTTGATGTTGATAGGGTAATGTTGTTGGTGTTGGTAAGGTATGGGCGATGTTGATGTAGGTATAGGTAAAGCGAAATTTAGCTTACCCAAATAGTAGGGAACCGTATCCTGATTAAGGTCAACACACAATCCTAGAGTCGAGCAAAAGAGGCAAAAGTGTCCCGTAGTTGAGAAGAGCTAAACAAACCACATATTAACATAGGATGAGCTTGAATCCCTAGGTACCTTGCATAGGCGAGAAGTCGATAGGTGAAAAGAGTTGTATAATCACAATATATCGGATATACGTCACGTCCCTTGAGTTGAAACAAATGGTGAGGTGAGGTGGATGATATAGCTGAGGTACGGAGAACTTATTACAAAGTGAGTGTTCTGACGAAAGAGAACCTACCCTAAATAGACAATTCCATGACTCAAAAGTCCTTTTGAATGAGGCTTTTCTTTTATTGAATGTAGACCTGATCGATGCGGGAAGTCTACAAGGGATATTGATTGTATTATTCTTGAGGTCTTCACGAAGCTGATCGATGCGAGAAGCTTCTGCTAAAGGCTGACTGTGTATAGCTGTCCTTCAAGGGAGCAGTCTATTTATAGTAGCAGATATGATTTTAATGCATAGCTGTCCTTCGGGGGAGCAGTCTATATATAGAATAGCAGCAATAAGTTCGGTATATAGCTGTCCTTCGAGGGAGCAGTTCTATATTTTATTTAGATGACTAGATGTTCATTTTAGCATGAAGCATCTAGTTTAGTAGGAAGTTTGACTCAAGAAAATCCCATAAGAATACAGCTTATTTTAATACTTTGAAGTCATGGACTAGACTAAAAAGGGGAAGGCATCATTAAGGGGAGGTGAGGATCAAACTATGTGAGCTTGACTGTTATTATTTCGAAGATGTAGGAAACAGAGTGTATGTGGTGGTAATGGTGAGCTCAAGGGACGAGTAGTGGCAGCGTAGATAAGAAGTGATATAACACTAATTTCAACAATAGAATGGTCGAAGATGCAAGGCATTAAGGGGTTCAGGCTTAGGTTTACCATTAAACGAAGCTAAACGATAAGTACCAGATCTATAGGTATGAGTGATTATATAAGGCCCAATCCAATTGGGAGCAAAATTTTCCACGTTTTGCTCTTTTCTAGTTTGGTTACATGTTGATTCTCTTTAGAGGAACAAGGATCACCAACCTTAAAGGTATGCTCATGAAGTCACTTATCATAAGCACGTTTAATGCGTTTTTGATAGATTTGAAGGTGATCAAGAGCTGTAAGACGGTGTTCGTCAAGAAGCTCCAATTGGGCTAACCGCTCTTGGACGGAAATCATCGTTGGTGAGAATATCCTGAAGAGATATTCTAAGGGAGGGTATTTGTATTTTGAGAGGAAAAATAGCCTCGGTTCCATATACCAAAGAAAAAGGGTGTGGCATTAGTAGAGGTACGAATGTTAGTACGATAAGCCCAAAGGGCAAAGGGAATGTGATCGTGCCAATTTCTTGCCGGATTCATTGACAACTTTCATGAGGATTTTGGTTAGGGTTTTATTATCAGAGGACTCGGCCTGCCCATTGGCTTGTGGATAGTAAAGGTGATGAGAAACTAAGTTTGATACCAAAGTTGTCACAAAGGTCTTGCAACAACTTGTTTTTGAAAGATTTTCCATTATCTGTTATCAGGCGATGAGGAATACCCAAAACAACAGATAATGTGGTGGTTAATGAATTCGACAATTTTTTATTTTTTGATTGAAATGAGTGGAATAGCCTCCACCCATTTTGTGTAATATTCGGTCACTGTGATTATCCAATGGTGACGTTGTGAAGAGGTTGGGTGAATCTCACCAATAAGGTCTAAACCCCATTGTGAGAAGGGCCAAAGATCTCGAGCGATCTGGAGCGGGTAGCTAGAAGTATGTTGAAGGTTGGCATGTTGCTGACACATAACACAACGCTTAACATATTTGTAGCAGTTGTTATTGAGAGTAGGCCAATAATAACCAAGGTGAAGGATTCGTTTAGCCACGGAAAGGCCGCTAAATTGTCCACCACAAATACCGTCATGGACCTGTTGGATGGTATGAGTGGCCTCCGCGCCAGTTAGACAGTGAAGGAGGATGCCATCAAAGCCACGTTTATAGAGGAGTCCCCCCATGACAACATAACGCGAAACACTTTTAAGAAAAGCATGTTTGCCGTTACTAGTAAGGTCAAGTGGGAGGACAGAGATTGTAAGGTAGTCGTGAAATTGGTGGTACCAGGTATCCTGTGAATTAGTAGACACAATATTTATCATACAAACTACTGGGGTTGAAGTAGGATGGGGCAAAAAGTTGTTGGACCACGACGAATAATTCAGAGTCATTTGGCGCGGCGGGAATTTGCGAGGCTAAGCAAGCCATAGTATCCGCAAATTTGTTAGTGGAGCGGGGAATGGTTTGTATAGAATAGTGGGAAAATAAGGCTAGAAGTGAATCCATGTAGTGTTTGTATTTTTGAAGTTCCTCATTTTTGCATTGGTAGATGCCCATAACTTGATTGACTACCAATTGAGAGTCGCACCGAAAATATTGATAGATTTGATACCTAAGTGTAGCGCAACCTTGGAGACCCAGAACAAGGGACTCGTATTCCGCTGTATAATTAGTGCAAGGGAAATCAAGTCGGAATGAAAGAGGCATAGGTTCAGCGTTGAGAGGAATGAGAACAACACCGGATCCTCCGCCGCGCTGGCATTTAGATCCATCGAAGAAGAGGGTCATTGGGTACGACTCCTCCGTGAGGGAAAGAGTAGTGATGAGTTCGTCGGGAAATGTGAAATTGGTAAATTGTTCCCCAGGTAAAGGAGCTTCCACAAGTTGGTCTGCGATGGTTTGTCCTTTGATTGATTTCTGGTGGACAAACTCAAGGTCGAGGTCGCGCGAGAAGCATGAGCCATCTAGCAATGCGTTGGTTCAGATGAGGTTTGGCATACATGTAATGGATGGGGTCTGTATTGGTGATGACGAAAGTCTTGTGATTTAGAAGGTAGTGTCGGAGTTTGGTGGCCACGAATGATAGGGCATAGCCACAATTTTTCTACATGTGTGTACCTAGTCTCATAGTCCACCAAAGTACGACTTATATAATAAACGGCTTGTTTCGTGATTCTCAGAGTCACGATGTGCAAGCATGGCTCCTGCAGCGTGGTCGGTGGCAGAAAGGTAAAGGTAGAAAGGGTGGTCATCTTGGGGTGGGATAAGCAACGGGTGGCTATAAGAGATAGGATTTGAGAGCTTCGAAGGCTTGGTGACATTCTTCACTCCATTGGAAATGCAATAGCCTTTTTAAGGAGGTGATGGAAAGGTTGACACCGATCTGAAGAGTTGGGAGATGAAACGTCGGATAGATTGGAGCTTACCTTGTAAACTACGCAATTGTTTGAGATTTTTGGGTGGGGGCATTTCTAGGATAGCTTTGACTTTAGATGGATCGACCTCAATGCCACGCAAAGAGACGATAAAGCCAAGAAGTTTTTCCGAAAGAACACCAAAGACACATTTCTTTGGTTGAAGGCGGACAGAGTATTGTAACAGGCGATCAAAAATAATGGTTAAAACATCGAGATGTTCACTACGATGTTATAGGACTTGCTGAGAAGATCGTTGAAATAATCCTTCAAGATAGTTGGCATAATGTTCATGAAAAATGTAAGGTCATAGTCCGATGTAGGTAAGCAATAGCATTCTTAAGGCCAAATGGCGTGACACGGGATAACAGAAGGTTCCCTAAGGAGTTATGAAGGCAGTTTGTGTGTTGAGCGGCAAGGGGCAACCACAAATTTAGTTTGTATCATGAAAAGCCATCCATGAGAGAGAAGCATATCATGACCGTGCAGTAGATCAACAAGTTGGTTCAATGCTAGGTAAGGGGAAGTTTCATCCTTAAGGGCAAGCGAGGTTAAGATCCCGGAGGAACTCTGTAGCATATCCGAAGTCCCCCTGTCGCTTTATGTGATAGGTACGATGTTAGAAATCCATTGAGTATAGGTCAATAGGTAAGATGAAGGAAACAGAAGGAGTCCGTTGGAGCGCCTCTTTGACCAAGAGAGCAATGCCGTGGATCATTTTTCTCAATTTCTGTTTGACTGGTTTGGGCATCGGGGGTTTAGGGTGATGTTTATGGTGGCAATGGTAGGAGATCAATTTCCTGGCATGTTCAGCGTAAGACCATGCAAAAAGCTTGATTGCGAGCACGGAGAAAGGTAGTAAAGGCGGCTTGTTCTGATGTGTGTTAAGGGATTGTCCAATCTTCACAATGTGAGGATCCTCCTCCATGTGGATGTTGATTTCTAGGTAGATCAATTCAGCATGGTTTGGGGTTTCAGATGGTAAGGCTCAGTGAATATAAAGAATCATCCGCGCCAAGGTAAGTGAGGATGGAGTCGTCATCCTGGCATTCAACAACATAATCAAAGGCGAATCCTCTTCGATCATGTCTGGATACAGAAGGGGAAGAGAAGATGGGTCCTCATTATCGCGTTGATAAGTGAGAGGACCTATGAAGATAGCATTTATGAAAAAAAAAAGTTAGGAGGATGGATTCAGGGTCTATAGATTCTGCGGGTGATGATGGCAAAGTGGGTAATGATGGTTTGGTAGGGGCGACGTCTTCTTCTTCCAGGATACAGCTGACAGAAGGAGGTGTCTCCTGTGTAGATGTTTTCGGGAAAAAACCGAGAGACCCACTGCGATCATTATGTTTATGGGTAGTCATGGGAATGAGTGTAATGTCGGCCTTGTTCGTAAAGGCCAAAACCAAAGCCTTTGCACACACAGCGAGTCAAGAAGGTGAGGGGCGAAACGACGATTTGTCAAGTATTGAAAATCAGATTGGAAAGGAACCACACCAGAGGAGGTTCAGGGGTAATGGAGGATGCGTCAACACCCCCATACATTAGGTTAGTTGCGGCAATGGGTGTCATGGTCGTGTAAGAGATTACCTCCCCACGCAGACGGTCGTAGTTGGGATGTGCATGTAATGTCCGTACTGCCCTGCGGGTTAGGGAAAGAACTAACATTATATAGGTGGTTACTCTTCCCCCAGCGTCCCCCAACTTCCGGCACTGAAAACATCTACTAAGGGGTCGGAGGTTGGAATGTTAGCGGCGGCTAAGGGAAGTTGTTTTTTTGCGGATGGTGGTTTCATCATTGAAGGCGTAGGCGCAGTTGAGTGGATGGTTGAAGGTTACATTGAAGAGGATGGTTGGGTTGAATGTTATGTGTGTCTTGTGAATTGGTATAATCACACAAGCGTTAGGTCCGGCCACACAATACTGGCATATTCGTGCAGGGGTTTTAAAGGGGGGAGGGTCCGGCGTTTTAACGGTGTAGGGACTTCCCTCTCATACTCAAATTTTATGCATCTATATGTAATGTTGAGGGAACTCATCCCATGGCTCGGATCAAAGGATGGCCCAGCAATAGTTAATACTTGGAACTCTGACCTCCACAAGACATGCTGAAGAGTTCGTGGTAAAGCGTATTTGGTCCTAACCGAAGTTGAGGATCACGTGACCTAAGGTAGAAGTAATAGCGTCATTGAATGACTGAAAACATGATGGGGTTGGTACACATGCAACTAGAAGGGATAGGAATTTGTTGGAAGGCTTTTGAAGAGATGATGGTTAGGCTAGCGCCCCCCGTCAATCATAACCCGACGTACTTGAATGTCCTCGGACGTAAGCGGAAATGAAAAGGGCAGGGTCAGGGTCTTCTGTACCAAAGTCAACAATTTCATCTTCAGAGAACTGACCTGCAAAGCAGCTTGGTGTATAGAGAGTAGAAGTATTGGAGTATATGGCTATTTCGGTGAGAGAGGCAACGTGATTGGGTGGTTAGAATGGAGGCGACAGGCAGGGTTTCATTAGGTAAAACCTCTATCCCTTGAAGGATCTCAAACAAGAGCTTTGTCGCTGAGATTCAGAAGTCTAAAATGAGATCAACAGTGTCATTTTTACGGCGATTGGTGAAGCTGTTTAATCATATTTTTCGGTGGGCAAATGCCATTAGAGATACGGGATAGCGGGTCCGCGAATGACCACTTTAGGTGGTGGGTTGCAAGGGATTGTTTGACGGAGAAAGAGATGCCGCAGGTGTGTTTTTCTTTTGCTTTCCGCATGTTTTTTCCTTTCTGCCCTCCGAGTAGCGACACTAATCATATTAATCTCATAGACCTGAGATGAGGAAAGATGGTTGGGATAACTCATGGTCTTCAAGAGGTGGGGTTGTAATAATGACAGATCTTGGTGAGGCAGGGACAGATGTTATAGGGAGAGGGGAATGGAACTAAAGGTCTCTCCCTTCGTAAGTTGTCTTTTTTTAATCTTTCTATCCGGGAGAGGTGACTGGCGAAGGATGGTTTTTTTTTTAGAGCTTTGCATCCCTCCACATCATGTCCTGGTGGTGCGGTGATAAGCCAGATTTAGACTCATCGTAACCCATAGGTCGGGGGCTTAGATGGGTCATAAGGTCTAAGTGAAGGTAGGGAAAGGTCCCGCATTCTCCACCAACATAGCAAGGATTTTGGCGTAAGATCCTTTGAGTGGTCAATCAGGAGAGGATGAGGGTATTGATTTGCGTGGGTTTTGGTAAGTTTGGGGCATGGTTAGTTTCGTACGGTTGGTGGTTTATCCGAGGGGTGTTTTGATACATGGTTTTTACTAAACGTGAATTCTTTGGCGCAGAAGCTATGTTGGATGATGAGGCCGCAATGAACGTGGTATCAGAAAACAACCACGGGAAATAGGAGTGACCTGAAACAAATATTTTGATGAGGATGAATTTTGTTTAGGGTTGATAGTGTGACAGGATACGCGGAGTGACGGTGTTGCTATACCCGGAATTTCTGTATAGGTGCGGAGGCGTAGGTTTTTGTTTTGAAGAAATGCAGGAGGTATGATATATTGATGTAAGGTAGAGGGATGGGTGTCCCAATATGGAAGTCAGGTAGTATGGACTATGATGGTTTTGATTGTGATAGGGGCACGGATTGAGTTTGTCTCCTAGGTGGCGGAGCAGATTTTATTTTTGGATGATCGAGTCGCTAGGCGGGTGCGTTAGACTGGGCATTGGTGAGGTCCCAAGCGTCTATAGGGGACAAGATCTTGTTTAAGTTGATAGAAGTGGACGGTGGACGGGGATTTGGTAGCGGTAGGGGGGTGGAAGGTGAGAACCGGGGCATTTTAAGCTTTCTGTAAGCACTTCAGGGTATATGGTGGAGACATCAGGATCAGTCATTTGCATTTGAGTAGAAAAAGGGGTACTCAACGTTCCCATAGGGCCTGTCTATCTTCTGTGGAATGACAGTCTCCAGGTGTGATTTGTAATTTTTGTACGGAAGAAAGGGGGTTGTAATTCCAGTCCCACTACGGGTGTGATACAAGGGGTCGATGAGGGCCGATGTATCAATAGATGTTAAGAGTCAAAAGGTCGCTGAAATGATTTAGGAGCGATGAAGAAATAGATAGGTTCAGTTAGAGGAATGGCGTGTTTGAGGGGGTCCGTGAGGTTAAGAGAAGTTAGTTGCTGTCTGGAAGAACTCCTTTTTTCGTCTACAAAGTGACAAAAGAAATAAGTGGCGAGACCTCCTCTTGATTCGCAAGAGCGGTAATGGGGACTTGGGAAATAGATAAATTAGATAACATCCGCTCCCAGTCTTGTAGGGATGTGGTGTAACGAAGACTTCATCGATGAATAAGAGAAGTCCAGGCAGTTACTCTTTTATGGGTAAAGGAATGATTTCACTTGAACTGGCTTGATGGTGGTGAAGGATGGTCAGACTCCCTGTGTTTGGTGGAGAGCTTGATTCAAAAGTTTTTTTTCAATAGACCGGCTTTTGGCTGAGAATCGAAGCACGCAAATGGATCTCATGAAACCTCTCCTCAGGCTAAGATATCTTGGGTTACGTTTGTTGGACGAGTGATTCGGGAATGGCTTGTTGAAAATTTTCAGATTTCGGTTAGCAGGGGCGGTCGGATTATCGAGGGGGTATCACCCTGCGTCACCATTCCTGCACTATGTTTTTCAACATCCTCTTGCAGCTTTTTCAGGACTATGTCCTTTTTACGTGGTGAAAGTTACAAAAGTTATTTTCTTTGTACCAGGAAGGTATTGCGCGGGTGGAGTCAAACCCAGAGTGAGGTTTAATAGGGGGCAAGGTGATAGCCCCAGCTTTGAGCAATTTCTCCAGGATGATGCCATAAGTTTCTCCCAAGGTAGTGTAATTGATGGGCTCGGCTTTGTACTTATAGGTGGTTTTCGGCGGAGTATTGGACGGTGTTTGAGATTTGACCATTACCGTGTGGACAGATCCTTTTGATTTAGAAGAAGTGGACACGTGAGGAGTGGTGGTGTTTGGCTTGTTGGTAGAATCAGGTGTTCGGAAATTGGGGTTTTTGTTACGCAACCGCAATTTCTCCCCTTTTAAGGCTCGAATTTCTAATTTTTTTGGGCCATAGTAAAGGCCTCAGTCGAATGTATGGAAAGTTTGAATTTGGAGGGTGGGGGAGATGTGCTTAGCGCAGGCCCGCGTAAACAGTTCGATAAGTTCGGTTTAAGGCAAGGCATACGTAAGTTGGTTGATAAGGCCCCGCCATCGTCCAACGAAATCTGCGATAGATTCGTCCTCAAATTGTCGGATGGCATAGAGGTCGGTGAATAGATACTTTCTTGGCAATGTTAATGGAGAAATGATCCAAGAAAGATTGGGCTAGTTGGTTAAAAGAGAAGATCGAGTGCTGGGTTTAAAGCACTGTACCACTCCAAGGCGGGTCCTGATAAGGACATGGGGAAGGTGCAGAGTAACAAGGCGTCATCATGGGCAATCAAATAACAAGCATGTCTAAATGATCGCAAGTGTTGTTGAGGATCCTCTTTACTGTTAAAACGAGTAAATTTTGGCAACTCCCATTGAGGAGGATATGAATGAAGGGGGACAGAAGGGTGAATGGGCTCCCGACAAACTTGCTCATATGTCAAGGCGCTACGACTTCCCGAAACAGAAGCCTCCAGGTTTTGCATTTTGTCCAATCATTTGTTTGATGAAATCTGTGGTTGGATGAGATGATGGTGCGGTTGTGGTAAACGGAGGCAAGTTGGACCAAGGGCTTCCACTGGACAATGGTGGGGCTAAGTGTTGATAAGGTATGGAGGATGAGTATGTTGGAGCAAACAGAATAGGGATGTCCCATATAAGGTGTTGAGGTTACTGGATACGTGTATGGGAATGAAAAGGTAGGCGGAGCTTGAGAAGGAAAGCTCGTGTGAATAGGTGGCAGAGAGTAAGTCATGAATGGAGTGGTCTGAAAGAGAGATGAGTAGGGGCAGTTGGTGGTAACGATACGTGGGGTCCAAGATTAACCAAAGGAAAGCTAATCGGGGTCGTATGAACCTCTGAAGCCGTCGGATTGGGAGACGGGGCTAGAGATGCAGGAAGTAAGGCATTGTTATCAGGAGGAGTGGGAGCTAAATGAGCAGCTATACTAATAGGCATGCCAATAAGGAGCTAACCATCAGGTGTACGGTCAGGGGCATGAGACAAATAGTATTGTACAGTGCTGGGATTAGCATCCAGAAATTTGGCAAAGTCCTTGTCTCCTACAGGAATTTGGGGGATCTCACTGGTGTCCGTAGGGTTCCCTATAGAATGTGAAGGGGGTGATTCAGACAAAGACACAGAGCAGGCATGTGAAACCATGGTGGCGGCTTACTTCTGAGTGATGACAACCATGGACAAGAACACACAGGAAAGTTTCAATCTGTCAAGAAACAAAAACAATCTTAGAATGATGAATTTGGTAAGTTGCTGGTTTGTCAGGGGCTGATGAAGACAGTAACCATATATCAGTTTAATAACCGGTGTCGGTCAGAGAGCAAATGACGTCGGTCAGTTAACCGATGCCGGTGTTAAAAGTCTAGGATAAGAAGATATAAAAAGGCTGCTAATTTGATTTTTAGCAACGTTGAGTATATTTATCAACTTATTGATCACAGAAGATAGAGTATGACAGAGAAAACAGAATTTGAAAACAAGCAAGATGCACACGCAAATCCAGAGACTAATCCTAGGGTTAATTTTAGTTATCGTGGGCTTATGCCTTCAGACGTAGAATGATGTCGGAATCCTAAACAACAAGACCTAGGGGAAATGTCAAGTTTGTTTTGGCTTATAAGGTTACCTCAATCGGGCGGAGGAATACCGCGGAAAAGGGGGGAATGTTTGGGCTGTTGTGTTAATTGTGAAGTGATTCGGTATGTGTTGTGCAGTGAAACTAGGGTTAATTTCCTGTCAATACCGTGGATATCACCCCCACGTGTTACGACCTGTTACTTAATCTATGTTCACTGGAATTGAAGAACAACAAGCAGGTATGCAATGCATGTGTTTTAAAACCCAAATCGAAAATTATGTTCGATGAAGCAAGAGAGATGAATTTCACTAATGCGAAACTAGGAAAACAAGACAAATTCTTTACGAAATATATAACAAAAGAAGCAACAGAAAATATGCTTCCTAAAATGAAAATAAGCAAGAGAAAGAAACCCAAAATGGGTCCCACTGGGCATGCCAAAATGTTTCACTCAGAAATGTTTCGTTCCTGGGAATAGAGTTGCTTCTATCCTTTCATTCCTTTTAGAAACAGATGAGGTTAGGGTTAGGAGGAATACCTGTTGAATGTCGAGATGGTGTGCGCGTACCGTAGAGAAAGATCAGGTTGACTGCGGAGAACTCCTTTTTGTCTTGGAAGGACTACCTCCAAATAAGAACACAAGACCACAAGATTTTGATTAAACAATAAATGAGGAAACTGCCTTGGGCCCAGGAAATATAAAACTTCCTTTCGAAGGTGGTCAGTTCCCCTGCTAATATGAATTAACACAAAAGACTGCAAAATATCAATTAAATTGTTTCGTTGAATTGGGTAGGGGAAAGGCTGGTTTTCTGGTTTTGATCAGAGGAACCGATGCCGGTTACTGATAATCGATGCCGGTTACTAATAACCGATACCGGTGGGTTCTAGGATCTTCTTAGTAGCTATGGTGTTTTGTAAGGTTGGTTTATGGATGATATTAGGAAATGGGATGATTAGAAGCAAAAGAATAACAGTTAGATGCAATGACACGTTGGGTAGTAGATTCAGAGACGGATTTAGGAGGACTGAGATTCACAGAGCATAAGAAATGTTATAACAGAGGACATGCAAGATATGACTTACTGGTTTTGGCGAAGATGCAAGTTGATATCCTCTACTGCAAGCACTTTTGGTTTCTTCACTTGTCTCTGCTTGGTTAAGTGAAGATCTGGACTCTGTTCCTCGCTCGCAATGCTCTCTGTTGATCCAGAAATCCTTCGACTGATCTCCCAAAAATGAAATTCCGATCCGTTGTTTTGGTTTGGGGAGCCCATTTACAGGGAACCGATGGTGGTTACGTAACCGACGGCGGTCGAGTAGGAACTGGCATCGGTAAGGAAAAAGTAGGCTATTTTTAGTAAAATAGCCCACCTTCCCTGCTTTTCTCCCGAGAGATCAGTTGCGGGCTTGGTCAAGTGGCTAGAAGGTCAGCTTTGGGTGCGAGTAAGGAGGCATTAATTATGGATGTGAGTCTAGACCAAGTCATGGGTTTTAATTAGGTTAGTTTAGGGTTAGGGCTAGGTCATGATGAGGTGGCAAAGTGAGGTGGCGGGTAAGGTGATGTGGATTTATCAATTATAAGGTAATTAATAAATCATTGTGTAAGGTTTAGGTGATGAGGTTAGATTGTGAGATGAGATGCGGGTCACAAGGGGTCGTAAGACACAAATTTGGTGTCTACAGGATAGGTCACTATTCTAGGTTGTATGGGAAAATATAGAGACTAACTATGGTTAAGTGTGACCGACGATGGTTGGTGTATGGTGCCGATTACTATGGAAAATTGGGAATGCCACATAATGAGTTTTGGGTCTCCTTTGTGATTGCATAGAGGAATTTGGTAGGTCAGAATGAGGTATTAGTTGGTTTGGGAGAGATTTGATGAGGTTTTAATGGGTATATGGAGGGGTGAGTATTAATGGAGGTCTGAGGGTTGCCAAGAGAACAAAAGGGTGACAATATAATGATGAAATGGAATGAACAAAAGGAATATAATGTTCCACTTACTTGGATATTGGTCTTGGGTGCCTGTGTGTGATAAGTGAAGGTGCTCGTAAGGGTTTAAATGTTGTTAAGGATCACCAAACATTGGAAAGATCCTATATGGGCTGCATGTGCTCTCCTTCTTTCCTGATTGGATCTACTCCTTGTTGGGGTGATTTCTTGATGGCTAGGAAGGAGAAAATGCTTGATCTCCTTCCTTGCACGTATGTTCTCACTGAAATTAGTTCTTAGAAGATGCAATATCTCTCAGGAAATGTTCCCAATGTTCTCCAACCTCCAAAATAAGGTTGTTTTGGGGATTAAAAGGTGACTAATGGAAGTTCCTACTTAATCAGTGATGGTTAGGGGTAACTGACATTGATCAAGGTGGGATTTTCTAGGTTTACTAAACTAGGTAGATCCCCTTGATTTTCTAGGATCTCGTGTCTTTAACCCATGAATTAGACTGGAAGCTTCTTGTAAACATGTGGGAATGTGGTTAGAGAGAATGTAGGCGTTGATTTTTAGGGTTTGGGTAAGTCTTAGTTAGTTATAGCAACTTACTAAGAATAGGTCTTAGGGTGAGTTGGCTTGATGAGGTGTCTAGGTGAGGTGTATGTGTGGATATTATCTAAATTAAGATATTTAAATAATAAATATGGTAAGGATAATGAATTATTTTAATTAGATTAATTAAAATAATATTAGTGGGGTGAAGGGGGCCATGGCTAGGTGAATGTGATGAAGGTGTTTATTTGTCGAGGGAGCAAAGGGGAGTGTGACCTAATTTTAGTGTCTATAGCTAGCACAATTTTTTTTTTCTTTCCGCCCCGAAGGTGTACACATGGTGTAAAATGAATGGATGTGGACATGTGATGCATAGTTGTATTTATGCACTTTAAAGAGAAAAAATGTTAAGATTGCAAATAATGTCCCTGAGGTCCGGAGAAGGAAACACAGTTTTGGTTTTAAAGAAAATGAAGAAGCGGGTCATCAAGGATTTCTGTGGTACTTTTGAGTTTTATGTAAAAAGGGAGGTAAATTGTAGAAAACACCCGCAACTTGGGTAACATCAAGGTGTTGTTATGTGTTGTGCCTGTGTTGAAAGTAAAAAGGCGGATGGGTGGGTCAAAGTTGTCAAAAGTATCAAGGGTTAAAACATTACCAAATTAAACAAATGTTCTCCCAAGGCCCACGTTAGCAAAGGTTTCTCCATGTGGACGGTTGATTTTCAAATCTGAGAAGGGTACAATGAATGATGACGATGTGATGCATTTATTTCTGCCACCATTAATGCTTTTAATCAAAAATCAAGGACGTTTAAAGTCTACAAATGCATTCTTCATTTACAATTAGTTTGTTAGTTCTTATTGTTTCTATTAAAGTTTCCTATTGTGAGGTATTGCATTTTCAATTGTGGAGATTGACTGGAGAATCAAAGGATTGTAGAAATTACTTTTTTAGTTTCAAATTGCTTGGGTGCTCATGGAAAACTGGTAAGATCTTGAAACACTTGTGTTTTCTTCTTATCAGAAACATCAATTGAGATAAAGCTAGGGTTTTTCAAAGATGAATACTTTTCCCTCTTCATTCTCACTTGTGTCAGGAACAATCTAGATAAGATTACATATACAAATTTAATGGGTGCTGATTTAAATGAATTCCACCAAAGGCTAAGTGATCCCTAGAAGAATGAATATTTGAAAGCGATTCATGAAAGTTGCATTGCTAAAGATGGTGCCATCCCACCTTCTGTTCATTGCTTAGAGTTAGTACGACACTATGCCATGAATTACGATCCTGAAAAGAGGGAGGTGTTAGATGGAAGTGGAGATGCAGTATTGATGTTAATGCCAGTTGCTATCAGAATTATGTTAAAATTTCCTATTATCACAACCCCAATACCATAGGCATTAAATTGGCTTTGAACGATTATAGAGAAATGAAGAAGGATTTTTTCAAACTTATAAGGTCAAAATGGTTCCTCACAAAGAAGACAACTGTTAGAATCCCTAATAAATTTGTTAGGGAACATTTTTTTTGAGGAGGTAGAGGATCTTATTGTACTATTGAGCCAAATGGAAGGTCTAGAAATTGCAAATGAATTTAAGGAATGGATGACTACATACATGTGGATTATCCTAGAAAGAAAAGGAAGTATTTTTTAGGATACCTTCATTACAGAATCTCTTCATGAACACATGGTATCCCTGACAGTGAAAATTAAGATGGGAGATATTACACACCTCGAATTCTATATGATGACATACCTCATTTATAATGTCACTGGACACAAACATTTCCTAGGGTTGTCACCATATGCTGACTTCAAGCAGTGTCAAATGCACAAGATTTTTCCTCAGCTGTAACTGGCTAACTGGAGTGGAAATGTAAGGTTAGTAAATGATGCCTTTTTCACACCAATCATCTATCCTTTTGAACTGGAATGGGGACAATACAAAATTTATCAGTAGGTCAGACGTTTATTTATTGAATATGGTTGTTACTTTATTCAGTATAAAAAATTCACATATATAAGAGTCAATGGTTTTGAAGGAAATACTTATAAGTTTCCCCGATATGTTGATGACAAACTAGTCTTATGTGAGTTGGCAAGGTAACTGACTCCTGTACATAAGTTGATTGCTCAAAATCATAAAACAAATATCAAGTTCCCCATTAGAATAGGAAGGTATTCATGTCCTTCCATCATAAAGGCTAAGATGATCAGTGAAGAATTGGAGAAATTTAACATGGACAAGTTTGAGGTAAGGAAAAATTATGATATTATATGGGTGTTCACCAATAATACAAATACCTTTTATCATGAGCCCCATTATGAATATTACTGGATGAATTGTAGAGATGAGAAATAATTCAGATTAAGAGACTTTTCCAGAATGACCTTGTCACAAATAATTGACTATAAAATGCAATTATCCCAGAGGGAATTGTAGATGATCCTAACATAATAAGCAAATTCTATATTGATCATAAAGTGGAGGATCATCCCATTTCTCATCTAGAATGGAATGTGGATGAATTTGATGATCCTTTTTTGAGAATAACTGATGCTATGAGGAGAACTGTAAACTGGTTGACCCAAAATAATATTGATTTGTCAATATAAAACACAAAGATCTTAAGAAACTTTAGGAGATTGGGAAATTTGATTGAGGATATTCCATCAGTGAGGGAAGATGCAAAAAAAATGGATCCACTAGGTGGAAAATCCCCTTAACTACCAATGAAAAGACCTACTACTAGATTCATTGATGAATGGACATCGCACTTCTATGTAAGTTCTCATGCAGAAGATTGAAAAAATTATTTTAAAGTCTATGGAGAATGCTCTCATTATTTTTGCAGTGCCCCTTCATGCAAAAGGGAAGGGGTCTAGCATCGTAGGTGACTCATCCAAGTGTCTCACCTAGGCCACATAGTACTAAAAAATTAATGAGTGTGGCCTTTGCAAGTGGTCACATTCAGCCTAGGTCGCACAAGGATGAAAAAAGAACAACACCAAATTTGAAAAACTTTGAGTGGACATAAAAAAAACCCAAGATTTTCCATCAGCTAGTCCTAGTAAGAGTGGGTGCCCATATGCAAAAACTATTCAAACACAAGGATAGGGTAATTGATCCCCCAGAAATGGAGAAAACTAATATTTTCTAGAATCAGCAGGATGCATCATTGCCACATATGGAGCAATAAAATATTATGATCATTCCTTCACCCTTCATAGAAAAATAAATGGAGTTTACTAAGAACCTAGTGCCCCAAGGGAATACTACAGTTAATCCAGTGGACAGTTAATTTGTTACTCCAGGTATGAAATTTCCCGAAGCTCTACTTGTTAGGGATATCAATACACCTCCAGTTGAAACAAAGCATGAATTTATAAATATACAAATTGAGGTAATGGATGTGGATGGTGGCAAAATATTATCCACATTGGACGTACTTAGTTTGTCTCTTGATGACCCCATATTAACACTAGTGGATAATATTGAGGTAAGTAAAGAATTAGAAAGGGATACTCATGAACTAACAACTGAAGTAGGAAATCAGGAAATAAATGTATCTTCCCAACAACAAGTGGTTTTGGAAATGGATAAATTATAATTACTAGCTGAAAAGGATGTTAATACATGTTTATAATAGACAAAGTTGTGTCTACTTCTGTTAAGGTCACCAAAACTAGTGACTTTCATCAATAGGGAAATTTTTCATTAGAAAAAAGATTGAAAATGGCACCAAATGTAATTACTGATGAGGAAATCATTATTTTTGGAAGTTCATAGCTTTTAATATGAAATGAGGAGTTGTTTATGGAGGAACAACCTGTCATGGAATGGCTAGAGGAATCATTAGGGCATGAAAATAGTAGTTTGGAAACTCAGTTGGTTTCTAGAGAAAAATAAACCATGGACCAAACTTTGATACAAAAGGCCAAAGGGGAAGAAATTTATTCTACTATGGTTTCATCTGGTGAAATAGTGAGAGAGTTTCCTTTGAATATTGATACAACTCAGGTTAAGGATGATCAATTTGAACTTCTAGACCAGGAAAAGAAGCATATGGAAGAATCAGTAGTACAGAGTGAGATTCACATAGGGTACCTTGAGATAAGTGTCCAAGAAAATATTGAATAATTGGTACAAAAATAACAAGAAATATCCAAACAAATAGTAATTTTTCCTGAGAAATTCCAGCAAGGACATCAGGAAACAAAAGTTGGAATAGGTTTAAAAAAGGGGTGGATTAGCAAATTGATTTCAATTGAAGAAGAGACTCTTTCTATGCAAGCGGTTGACCTTACTGTCTTGTCATTTCCAAAAATAGTGAGAGCCCCAAAAAGGGAAAGGATTATCACAAAGAATCATACTAGTTCATCTGGAGCAAGGACCTTAGAGATAACAACTCCTTTTGAGGGTAAGACAAGAAAAGACATAACTACTGATGATTACAACATTAAAATTATTCCCTTGGGAAATCCTCTAAGGGAACAACTAAAGAAAGGAGTGTCTAAAGCTGTAAGTGGTCAGGCGTCTTCATATGTTCCCAAATAAAAATATGGAAATACATAACCTAGAAGGATGCGAGCACAGGATTGATCTATATTAACCAAGAAAGAAGTTCTAACCGGACCTGTCAGTATGTTATAGGTCCTCTGGTATCACCTGCACATTCTACATTGAACATAACCTTGAAAAAATATTCATCAACACCAATCAAATGAAAAATATTATTTAGGTCTTATGAAGAAATCTCTTCGGGCTGTGAGCTACAAGCACTTTCAACATTTTCTTGATTTGATTCCTTATGTTTAGAACAAAAAAGGAAACATGTGCAAACAATGAATAAATACCAGGATTTATAGGTGGAAGGACGCATTTGGACCTATGTTAATAACATATTTTCCATGGTTTTAAACTATATTTTTCTTAGTTCACACATAGGTGATTGAAGATTTGAGAGGAATTAAAAATGAAGAGAGTTGGTAGTTTAGTATGATTTGACAAAACACCATGTGTAACATTTAAACTAGTAAGACGTGAAGTGGAGTGCACTGAGCCCAAGGAGGATTTTGAGAGATGAGTTTAGGTGTGCATCATGTCAAAAGCATCTAAAGATGCTCAGTGATCATTTGAAATTATTTTTTAATCAAAAGTGGAGGGGAATGTTTCAAGTAGCCTGCCAAAGGTGATGACCGGACATCCCTGTCAGACAAAAGTGGAATACATTAACAACATTAGTGTTTTGTATACCTGGAAGTACAGAATGAAGCTCATAAATAGCATCTTCTAGCATAAATTTGTAACAAAAATTATTCCCAAGAATATTCTTTTTTTGGGGGGAAAATATTTGAAGTGAAGAGAGTGATATAAAAGAATGAAACAATGATGCCAAAAAAGGGGGGTTAATTTTTCTGAAATTTAGTTAGAGAGAAAAAAGGAGAAAAAAGCCAAGTGAAGCCATTTTATGAGAATGTTTTTTTGAGAAACCAATTATTTCTTGTGTCCCTTTTAAAATTGATCATGTCAAGATGGTTGCCGATGTATAGCCATTGACAAAACTTTGAGATTGTAAACAAACTTTCCCTTGTTGATCAAATTTGAGAAACCTTGAATAATTTTGTGTTAATCATGAACTATGTTATGTCTATTGTCATCTTGAGATGTTTTCAAATATTAATCTATGTTCTTGTTGCAATCTTACATTAGGAATCCTTTTGAAATCACACAAAATCTTGTCCTCATGACAAGTATTGTGGCATTTACGATTACATTATGAAGAGAGCTTTCATTTCATGATGCAATAAGTGATTTAAATTCACTTTACTTTCATTTCAGTTATATAGATTGTTTGTCAGTTTATGAATGTATCATAAGTGTGATATAATAGGGGTTTCTAAAGTTTAATTGATTCTTTACCATGAGTTCTTGTGTTAAATCCTTAAAGAATGTGTGAAGCCATGTGTCTTTGAGCCTTCATAGATGCACAATTTTCTAGTTGAAGGTTTGTCTTGAACTATTTGAAGTTGTTTATCTTTTTGCCTTGTGGATCTGTTAACATTTTGTTTAAAGTTGTCAGGGATTTGGTATAATCAAATTTATTCTTCTTAACTTCCCAACCATAAAATGCATATCCAGATATGAATCATACATGAACTACCCCTGCTTGCATTGTGTTTCCATAAATGATAAATAAGATCATTGAATTCATCCATCCTTTACTAAAATATGCAAATGCAATCATTTTTTATTATTGCCTTTAGTGACATGGGCCTTATCTAGAGAACATCTTCATTTTCTAAAGTGACAACTCGTGAGAGTTAGGTTATGTTGTATTGGTCATGTTTTATTGAGGTCTCTTTCAAAAAATTACAAAAGAATAGTCAAATACTACTAATTCTTTGATAATTCCCATTAATTCAGGTCATAGAATGTGTCCTCTCACCTTGGTTGAAGGCACAACCTAAAGTAGTAAGTGTATGTAAAACTCTTAGCATGGTGATACCTAGTCATTTCAAAACCAGAGTGATAAAAAGTCATCTGAAATCTGTCCCCGACTACAAAATGACTCATATTATGATTTGTTTCTCTCTAAACATCTTGATCAAATTGTGATGCTGCTTAGTTTCAAAGGAATGATCAATTTGGGTACCAACACCGAACTGGCACCACTTTCGGGGAACTATTTATAGAAATACATACACATTCTAACCCTGGTAATGTTTCTTATATGATTTGAGTAGAAATACATTTTCTAAGCTTTATCCTTTTTTAGGATTTGTAAAATTTATGCGAGATCAAAGTTTATTGTGTAGTATTTCAAGTTTCTAGTAGTTATTGCACTAAGTTTTTATTGTTAGTGATGAATGTGGTTAAAGGAAAGTCCGATATGGTAATATTTGCAAAATTTAAGCATTGATAGACATTTGAGAAACTACCTATAGTGTATTTTCACATCTAAGGTGAGAATCCTTGGTGGTGACTCCGAATTGGTTTGAAATTTTGATGATTACAAGTGTCTTAAATCCATGTCAAGTAAAATTTGTCATTAATACTTGCAAATTTGGAGGGAAGAGTGTATTTCTTCACTAGGGATCCTACTAGAAAGTTATTTCCTGAACTAGGGAAAGTAAATTCAGAAGGAAAATAATTCTGGAAAGTATTGGAAAATCAAGAATCAAGAAAAAAGGTAATACCTATTTTGGAAAGTGATCAACCTATAGTTGAAGATTACCCTACATATTTAAGTAGTTATGAAACAAGTAGTGCTTGTGTAAATTTGAATTCTCTGACTTAAGATGGGCCATCATTTGTGTTTGAAAAGAGTGTTTCTCAGTTTTTCCTTGTATCCTCCAAGGTTGATAGGATTTTTCATGAAATTGAATTAGTAGAGGATATTTACTTTGAAAGTTATACTCTTGTGCTCTAAAGACCCCTCATCCCTTATCATTTTGATTCTCCTACAAGATCACCTCCCCAAGGCAATATGATTCAACCTCCACCTAGACTTCTTTTTGTTGTCAACACTTTTGGACTAATAAGTTTTAGAGGTATAGTTGGATATCCTAATATGGTGCCACAAGATGTCATAAATAGATTACCAAAATTCCAAGGAATAATGTTATCACTGGTGACAAAAATTTAAGATTCTTTGTCAATATGATGGAAGACTTTGAAATTGAGTCTAAATACGTGTATATAAAGTTTTTCATTCATAGTATTGAGGAGGATACACGTGACTGGTATAAGGCTTTACCATACAATTCAATAGAATCATGGACGAAGATGAAAAATGTCTTTAGATTACAAAATGGGGATAAGACAGATCCCAGGTTTCTGTTATCTAAATTTGAAAATATAAAGAAGAATCCAAATGAATCTGTCTAGGATTTCAATACTTGATTCAGTAAAAGCTTTGATAGGTTACCTATAATCTTAAGGTAAGGCCAAGTGATGAGTCTTATTTGATCAAATATTTTGATGCTTTTCATAAAATGGATATTTATTATTTAAGGGATATAAACCTGGGAACATTGAGGCAGGCTCTCACAATGGCCTTACAAATAGAAAATAATATCAAGGTAGTTGGGAAGCCTCCTAAGAGAGAGGGTGTCAAGTTGATCAATCTTGAAATACCCCAGTCAAACAAGGCATTAGATCTAGAAGAGGTTGTGAAGACTTTGGCTGGAGGAGTTTAAGAGATATCCTATAAACTGGCTAGAGCAGAAAAGGGGATAGGATAAAACTCCCAGGGTCAACACAAGCCACAGGGTCAGGAAATATTTGGAAATCATCCCAGAGGTGATCACAGACTAGATGATAGAGGAAAATGGTCCATGGGATCATGCAATAAATTGCTTAAATCTAGGGAAAGTAGGTTGGTCCCTGATCCTTTAACTGGTAGGGGGGTCAAAGCATATAACTGTGTCCCACTTTTTTGTAGTTTTTATACTTTCAGCAAACTATGTATGACAACCAAAACTTGACCAAACACATATAAAATGACCAAACATGCATTTTAAAGAGGCTATAAATACCAAGGTGCAGGGCATCCAAAATTTACCTGATTTTTTAAATTTTTATAGTATTTTTAATTATTTATTTACTAGTCAGATTTTAAAATATGTATGGCCACAAAGTGGGACACACTTGTATGCTTTGACCCAGGGTTACTACGGTGGAAGAGGCTCATGTAATTAAATGGTGTGATAGGTGTTTCTTACCACATTCCCCATGTGATGTGGATGGAGATGTTGAGGAATCAATTGATGATGAGGTGTATGGTGATGTATGCATGATGGAGTGCCTTAAGAATTCACAAGGGGTGACCACAACTGAATTGATAAGTGTAAAAATTTTTTAAAATTTTTGGGACTGTGTCCACCAGGTATTACCTCTTCCTCCCATTAATGCTTTTGAAATTGGTATGGTACAAGTAATTGATTTTCCTAATCATGATTTCAAATGCTTAAGGTCTTTGATGATTAAAAAATATGAAGGGGGGATTCCTTTTGAAGAAGACAAGCAACTGTTGATGAATGCAGTAGTTACTCAGGAGAAGCAATATAATACTAGAAGTAAGGTTGTCAAATGGGTAGGGCCACAAACCAAGCCAAAAATTCCAATTCTTACCAATATTCTGAAGGAACCTCCTAAAAATATACATCTGGAAAAGGCCTAATTACCCCAAATAGATATTTTACATCTGCCCATGCCCAGACTGTGAAAACCCCTATATTATAAGAAGTCGTGAATCTTCCTCTGAATACTATCCTACCCAAATATATTCCTTGTGATATAGCCCAAATCTTAAGCCAGATCAAGGTTATTGTTCCCATTTTTGAATTACTTAGGATCCCTGAGCATTAGAAAAGGGCCTTCGAATATTTGGGATTTAAGGAAGAGGAAATTACCCAGAGAATTTTTTTGAATAACTTAGAGACTCCTCCCATCATTATAGGGTTAGAAATACCACAAGCATTGGAGGAAATGGGAGAATCACCTGAGGTGTATTTGGGTACTTCTCTAGTGGAATCTCAACTTGATGTGGATCCATTTTACACCACCTTAATTATTAAAAATATGCTGATACATAACTGCATGTTTGATTTAGGAGCCTCATGTAATGTAATGCCCCTTGAGGTAAAGAATGAATTAAATATCAAAGTAACAAATTTTTTTGGGAAAATTACCACTATGGAGTCAAGATAAGTGCCAATAATTGGGTATGTTAAAGGATTAGTAGTGCAACTACTAACTTATCCGGGAAAATGCTTAACTATGAATGTAGTTATTGTGGGCTGTCTTGGCAAATGGGGGATGTTGTTGTCAAGAAAATGGGCTTCCAATGTAGGAGGAAGTGTGAAATGTTAGGATAAATTTTATTATCCTATTATTTAATTATGCATAATTGGATTATTTAATTAATTTTAAATAATAAATTGTTATATTGTTATATGGTTAAACAACCATATTTGTCTGTATGCACATTATTATATTGTTATAAACAATATATTTGTTTTTATGTAATTTTGCTTCCCGGATGTTATTGGAAGCTTGTTTATTCTGGTTTGTGGTTGCACCTGTGCAACTCATTTTTCCGGATGTATTTGGTTGTGCAATATCTATAAATATTACAGCCCATCCTCTGTAATTTTTTACTGATTGAGATCAATAAAATCTACACAGGCTTCTGTCCCTGTTTCTCAATCAACATTTGGTACCAGAGCGAAATTTTGGCCCTGTGAAGGTGTGGAAGAGAGAGCAGCAGAGAGAGAGGAGATTGGAGACGTGTTTGCAGCATTTGAGAGCCTGTGCAGCCTCGTGTAAACTCCCAGCCCCATCCCTACCTCCCCCACATCCGCCTGTTCCTTCCAGGTACTTGGAAGGATTTTTTTTTTTTTGCACTGGTGCACTCAGCACCAGGAAAAATTAGCTACAGGTATTGGAAATAATATATTTTTTCCAATAAAGGTTTTTTATCTACTGTATGTGGAGGTTGTTTTGCTTGTTTTGGAGGTCTGTCTGTGCACCTGCAGTGAATCAAACAGAGCAAAGAAAATTAAAAAAAAGGAGGCGCCCATGCTAGACCTGCACAAAAAATATACAGTCAAAGAAGAAAATGTAGCCTGTACAATGCATGGCATGATAAAAAACGCAGCCAGAGGAGATAAAAAAAATGTTTTTTTTGAGAAAAAAAGGTGCCATTCTCCCTTGCCTGTGCCTCTAGCTACCTGTACAAGGTAAAAAACATTTTCTTTTGAGCAAACAGCAAAGCAAAACGCGCCCAAGGAACAAAACGCAGCCTGTATAAGAAAAAACGGTTTTTTCGAACTAAAAAACGCCCTTCTCCTCACGCACGCGCCATTTGCTGTCTCCAGTGACCTGCACAAACAAATGCAGGGTTAGTTTGTTATCTACAACAGCAAAAAATGCACCCAAGCAAGCAAACACAATCAAAAACGTGCCCAGGCAATAAAAACAGTGGCAAAAGGAAAAAAACGCGGCCCACGAAGGAAAAACGTGCCCAAACACTAAAACACGTGGCCAAAGGAAGGAGAAAATGTGGCCTGAACAAGGAGAAAATGCTTCAGATCCATTTTTTGGGCAAATACAACCCTAAAAATGCCCCTTCACTAGCATGCGCCACGTGGCATCCATTTTCCAAGAGGTAAGTCAATTTATTTGTCAATAAATACAAATTGCTTCCTTCCATAGTCCAAGCGCCCCAAGTGGCCAAGTTGGTTAGTGCATGTGCCTTAGAAGTGAGAGGTTTGAGGATCAAATCCCACTAAAAACACTCAAAAACTCTCCTTTTGCATATGGTGGATTTTTTGGCGGAACTGCTAAATTTAGCAGGCTTTTTTTTGAATTTAGTTACAGCTAACTAAATTTAGCGGAGAAATCCCTAACTTAGGGTAAAAAAAAAAAAAAATTCTCCTATCTGGTCTGTTTTCTCATTCCAGACATTTTTTTGAAAAGGAGACCCACCTAAAAATTGCATTTTCAGCTATTTTTTTGCAATTTTTAGCATTTTGGGTTCAGGAGGTCACCAGGACCCCGAAACTGTAATTTTTTTGCCTGTCATTCAAATTGTACTGTATATTGTACTAATTGGCAGGTTGTCATAGTCAACTGCAAAACTTTGTAACTGCTCAGAAACTGGCAGGATTGTAATCAAAAATAGTAAATTTGGTTCTGTAACACTCACGAGATCCTAGATCTCATTCGCAGCGTTCGGTATATACAGTGCCTCTGGGAAGCGCTTACGGGTAAAGCCGTCGCGACTACTACTGCACTTAACACCTAATATAGC
This sequence comes from Taxus chinensis, assembly GCA_019776745.2. Lineage (NCBI taxonomy): Eukaryota > Viridiplantae > Streptophyta > Pinopsida > Cupressales > Taxaceae > Taxus > Taxus chinensis. Next base: position 1,008,693,097 of record CM034146.1, read on the forward strand.
TGCAACAACGTCGTCTGGGCATCTTCCCTATAAATCGACGGGGAGTAATAAGGTCACAGTGCACACACTATGAACCATCCCATCCGTCTGTGAACGATTGCAAGACATAAATCCAGACTGAGAAATTATCCGAGTATATAGTGAATTTACGCGTGCGTATGAGGATATTTCTTTGAGCCGGTGTCAATAATCACACAGACCCCATCAGTACTGTCTTGGTACCACGTATCGAATTCTTTCACATACGTTAACGCCTCTTTCACGTACTGCCGGGTATATAGAAAGGGTGAGCTTCTTCCACGTACCGACGGGTATATCGGAAGGGTGCGTATATAGAAAGGTTTGGTATATCAGACTGACGGTATATAGATTGGGAGACCTTATACCTGGAGTGATAAGAGCCAAACCCTGTCAGTGATCTCTGTAAAATGGGCACCAATGCCCCCAAATTTTTTCTTCCAGATTTACAATTGCTCAGAGGAAGCAACTATGCTGCTTAGAAGATAAAAATCAAAACACAACTTGAGTTTGAAGAAATCTGCCCTGTTGTGACTGGTACTCTAACCAGATCACCAACGGATGCAACACAACAACGACAATTTGATAGAGCAGATCAGAAAGAAAATCTCATCATTTTGTTTGGAGTTTCTGACGATGTGCAAGCCCACATTCGAGATGCCACATCAGCAAAAGAAGCGTGGGATAAGCTGAGCACAATATATGAGGCCAAGAACAAGAATGTCATACTCAATTTGCAGAGTCAGTTACATACATTAAAATTCAAACAGAATGAGAAAATTGAATCCTTCCTAAGAAGAGTTGCAGAGTTGAGGGCTTCACTTCTAGCCCTAGGAGAAGAGGTCAAAGATGAGTCTCTTGTTCCCATTGTTCTGAGAGCTCTCCCTTCTTCTTACCGAATTTTTGTCACAACTCTAAACTTGTCAGATACGACAATTAGTTTTGACAAGTTAGTAAACCTACTGCAACAAGAGGAAGAAATGCACAACAAGGATGATGAAGAGGAGCAGGCACTGTCTTCACATCAAAAATGGAAAGGAAAAGGTAAAGGAAAACCTAAATCCTATCAAAAGTCCCCACATCAGAATCAGTATCATGGGGACAATCAACAGAAGAAGCGATGTCCCATTTGCAAAAGAGGACATGACTTGCAAGAATGTTGGTTTAACACATATAAGAAAGGTTCATCAAGCAATTCTGGACCACAACAACAACAAACTTACAAGGGGCATTCAAACAACTATCATGGGCAGAAAAAGGGGAACTAGAAAAGAAGACCCCACCAGCAAGGTAATATTGCTGAGCAACAAGATCAGTCAGAAAATGAAGACTTCTTGTTCACTGCTCGATCAAGTGAACCATCCACGTCATCTAGTGATGTCTGGTATGTTGATTCGGGAGCCACTCGACACATGACCGGCCACAAAGACTGGTTTATTTCAATGAGGGACACACCATCAAAAAATCATGTTTCGTTGGGAGATGATTCTTCATATATAGTTCAGGGGATTGGAAACATTTCTCTACCCCTTGGTTCACGCAAATGCAAACTATCAGATGTTCTATATGTCCCTGGGTTGACAAAGAATCTTCTTTCAGTTAGTCAACTCCTAGATCACAAACTAAAAATTGACTTTGATAGTCAATCTGGCAAGAAAATGTGTTTGATTCGAGATAAATCCAGAGGCTCGAAAATAATTTCCAAAGCCTCAAATGTGGGACGAATGTTTCAACTTGATTTCATTCACAAAAATGATCAAGCACTCGTGGCTAAAAACTCCACATCAGCTCAGTTGTGGCATCGGAGATTTGGTCATGTAAGTTTCAAATATCTCGACACACTTCGCCAGTGTAATATGGTACATGGGCTACCATCTCTTCAGAAGGATACAGACAAGTGTCCTCACTGCTTAGCAGGAAAACAACACAGAGTTTCATTCCAAATGAGTACTTTTCAAGCTCATGGTAAACTTGACCTGGTTCATACCGATCTGTGCGGTCCAATGCAGCCAAGTCATTCAGGGTTCCAGTACTTCATGCTCTGTGTTGATGACTATTCACGCAAAATGTGGATTTTCTATCTTCGCAAGAAAAGTGAAGCCTTTGAAACGTTCAAAAAGTTCAAAGTGGCAGTTGAGAAACAAAAACTGGTTGTCACATTAGAACTCTCCGCTGAGATCGAGGGGGGGAATTCACCAGTGATGAGTTCAGAGACTATCTACAAACTCACGGGATTCATCGACAAATGCCTCCTCCACACACACTGTAGCAAAATGGTGTTGTCGAGAGAAGAAATCGTACTATCATGGAAATGGTGCGATGCATGATCGATGATTCCGAACTTGCAAAGACATTTTGGGCAGAAGCAGCAAAAAAAACAGTGTATTTGTTAAACAGAGCACCCACAACTACTCTTGATGGAATTACACCATAAGAAGCATGGTAAAAGAGGAAACCATCCATTACACACCTCAGAGTATTCGGGTGCAAAGCCAGCATGCACATACCCAAACAGAACAGAAAGAAATTGGACATTAAGTCATAAAATCTCATCTTCATTGGATACAGTGAAGAGACTCTTGGGTACAAACTGATGGATCCTAAGACCAGAAAAGTCTACACAAGCAGAGATGTTGAGTTTTTCGAGAAGAAGGAAGCAGAGACTCCTCCAGACTCGCAAGATGTAGATTTTTCACCAGTTGTAAAAACTGAAGCTAATGTTCCCTCAGAAGATGAAAGTGATGATGGGGATGATGGTGTTGATCAGATAGAACCACAACCCATGGGAACAGCTCAACGTATGCCTAAATGGTGTACAAGTACATTACGAGATGCAAGATTGGATGCTCCACCAGATACATCCACCCCTGGACCACGTACTCACAGTAAAGCAAGAGAAGAAGTTAACTTTGCTTTGATGAGTAGAGTTATTGAAACAGACGAGCCATCTACAGTCTAGGAAGCCCTATAGTCAAAAGCTTGGAAAGATGCCATGGATTCTGAATATCAATCAGTGATGAAGAATAACACTTGGCAGCTTGTCGATCTTCCACCAGGGAAGAAACCCATTGGTTGCAGATGGATATTCAAAACTAAGTACAAAGCAGATGGGACATTGGAAAAGTGTAAAGCAAGACTTGTAGCAAAGGGGTACGCACAGAAAGAAGGCATTGACTATGAGGAGACATTTTCTCCCACAGCTAAGATCAAAACGATCAGGATGATATTTGCTCTAGCTGCTCAGTTTGGTTGGAAAGTCCATCAAATGGACGTAAAAAGTGCCTTCCTGAATGGAGATTTATAAGAAGAAGTCTACATGACTCAACCTGAGGGATATGTTGTACCTGGTCAAGAAGAAAAGGTATGCAGACTAAGGAAATCTCTGTATGGCCTCAAACAGGCACCTCGGGCATGGTACATCAAGATTGATGAGCATCTCGTACAACATGGATTCATCAAAAATCCATACGATAGTTTATGTTGATGATCTAGTCATCACTGGCAGTTCAGTGAAGATGATTGATGAAACAAAGAAAGATCTTAAGTGATCATTCGACATGACAGATCTCAGGCTTATGCACTACTGTCTTGGACTGGAAGTATGGTAGAAAGAGAATCATATCTTTGTTTCTCAGATGAAATATACCAAGACAACGCTGTAGACACCAAATTCGTGTCTTACGACCCCTTGTGACCTGCATCCCATTTCGCAACCTAACCTCATTACCTAAACTTTACACAATTATTTATTAATTACCTTGTAATTGATAAATCCACATCACCTTACCCGCCACCTCACTTTTCCACCTCATCATGACCTAGCCCTAACCCTAAACTAACCGAATTAAGACTTATGGCTTGGTCTAGACTCACATCCATAACTAATGCCTCCTTACTCGCACCCAAAACCGACCTTCTAGCCACTTGACCAAGCCCGCAATTGATCTCTCGGGAAAAAAGCAGGGAAGGTGGGCTATTTTACTAAAAATAGCCTACTTTTTCCTTACCGATGCCGGTTCCTACTTGACCGCCGTCGGTTACGCAACCGCCATCAGTTCCTTGTAAATGGGCTCCCCAAACCAAAACAACGGATCGGAATTTCATTTTGGAGATCAGTCAAAGGATTTCTGGATCAACAGAGAGCATTGCGAGTGAGGAACAGAGTCCAGATCTTCACTTGACAGAGCAGAGACGAGTAAAGAAACCAGAAGTGTTTACACCAAGGAGATCAACTTGCATCTTGGTCAAAACCAGTAAGTCACATCTTGCATGTCCTTTGTTATAACATTTCTTATGCTTCTTGAATCTCAGTGCTCCTAAATCTGTTTCTGAATCCACTACCCAACATGCCATTGCATCTAACTATCATTCTTTTGCTTCTAACCATCCCATTTCCTAATACCATCCAAAAACCAGCCATTACAAACACCATAGCTACCAAGAAGATCGTAGAACCCACCGGTATCGGTTATCAGTAACCGGCATCGGTTCCTCTGATCAAAAACTAGAAAACCAGCCTTTCCCCCTACCCAGTTTAACGAAAAAATTTAATTGATATTTTGCAGTCTTTTGTGTTAATTCATATTAGCAGGGGAACTGACCACCTTCGAAAGGAAGTTTTGTATTTCCTGGGCCCAAGGCAGTTTCCTCATTTATTGTTTAATCAAAATCTTGTGGTCTTGTGTTCTTATTTGTAGGTAGTCCTTCCAAGACAAAAAGGAGTCTCTGCAGTCAGCCTGATCTTTCTCTACGGTACGTGCACACCATCTCGACATTCAACAGGTATTCCTCCTAACCCTAACCTCATCTGTTTCTAAAAGGAATGAAAGGATAGAAGCAAATCTATTCCCAGAAGCCGAAACATTCCGAGCGAAACATTTTGGCACGCCCAGTGGGACCCATTTTGGGTTTCTTTCTCTTGCTTATTTTCATTTTAGGAAGCATATTTGCTGTTGCTGCTTTTGTTATATATTTCGTAAAGAATTTGTCTTGCTTTCCTAGTTTCGCATTAGTGAAAGTCATCTCTCTTGCTTCATCGAATATAATTTTCGATTTGGGTTTAAAACACGTGCATTGCATTCCTACTTGTTGTTCTTCAATTCTAGTGAACATAAATTAAGTAACAGGTCATACACGTGGGGGTGATATCCACGGTATTGACAGGAAATTAACCTTAGTTTCACTGCACAACACATACCGAATCACTTCACAATTAACACAACAGCTCAAACATCCCCCCTTTTCCGTGGTATTCCTCCACCTGATTGAGGTAACCTTATAAGCCAAAACAAACTTGACATTTCCCCTAGGTCTTGTTGTTTAGGATTCTGACATCATCTTACGTCTAAAGGCATAAGCCCACGATAACTAAAATTAACCCTAGGATTAATCTCTAGATTTGCGTGTGCCTCTTGCTTGTTTTCAAATTCTGTTTTCTCTGTCATACTTTGTCTTCTGTGATCAATAAGTTGATAAATATACTCAACGTTGCTAAAAATCAAATTAGCAACCTTTTATATCTTCTTATCCTAGACTTTTGACACCGGCATCGGTTAAGGGACCGACGTCATTTTCTCTGTGACCGACACCGGTTACTAAACCGATATCGGTTACTGTCTTCATCAGCCCCTGACAAACCAGCAACTTGCCAAATTCATCATTCTGAGGTTGTTTTTGTTCTTGATAGATTGAAACTTTCCTGTGTGTTCTTGTCTATGGTTGTCATCACTCGGAAGCAAGCCGCCGCCATGGTTTCACATGCCTGCTTTGTGTCTTTTCCTGAATCACCCCCTTCACATTCTATAGGGAACCCTACGGACACCAGTGAGATCCCCCAAATTCATGTAGGAGATAAGGAATTTTCCAAATTTCTAGATGCTAATCCCAGCGCTGTATAATACTATTTGTCTCATGCCCCTGACCGTACGCCTGATGGTCAGCTCCTTATTGGCATGCCTATTAGTATAGCTGCTCATTTAGCTCCCACTCCTCCTGATAACACTGCCTTACTTCCTGCATCTCTAGCCCCGTCTCCCAATCCGAAAGCTTCAGAGGTTCATACAACCCTGATTAGCTTTCGTTTGGTTAACCTTGGACCCCACGTATCGTTACCACCAACTACCCCTATCTCATCTCTCTTTCAGACCACTCCATTCATGACTTACTCTCTGCCATCTATTCACACGAGCTTTCCTTCTCAAGCTCCGCCTACCTTTTCATTCCCATACACGTATCCAGTAACCTCAACACCTTATATGGGACATCCCTATTCTGTGGCACCATCATCTCATCCAACCACAGATTTCATCAAACAAATGATGGACAAAATGCAAAACCTGGAGGCTTCCGTTTCAGGAAGTCGTAGCGCCTTGACATACGAGCAAGTTTGTCAGGAGCCCATTCACCCTTCTGTCCCCCTTCATTCATATCCTCCTCAATGGGAGTTGCCAAAGTTTACTCGTTTTAACAGTAAAGAGGATCCTCAACAACACTTGCGATCATTTAGACATGCTTGTTATTTGATTGCCCATGATGATGCCTTGTTACTCCACACCTTTCCCATGTCCTTATCAGGACCTGCCTTGGAGTGGTACAGTGCTTTAACCCAGCACTCAATCTTCTCTTTTAACCAACTAGCCCAATCTTTCTTGGATCATTTCTCCATTAACATTGCCAAGAAAGTATCTATCACTCACCTCTATGCCATCCGACAATTTGAAGACGAATCTATCGCAGATTTCGTTGGACGATGGCGGGGCCTTATCAACCAACTTACGTATGCCTTGCCTTAAACCGAACTCATCGAACTATTTACGCGTACCTGCGCTAAGCACATCTCCCCTACCCTCCAAATTCAAACTTTCCGCACATTCGACGAGGCCTTTACCATGGCTCGGAAACTTGAAATTCGAGCCTTAGAAGAAGAGAAATTGCGGTTGCATAACAAAAACCCCAATTTCTGAACTCCTCATTCTACCAACAAGCCAAACACCACCACTCCTCACGAGTCCACTTCTTCTAAATCAAAAGGAGCTGTCCACGAGGTAATGGTAAAATCTCAAACACCGTCCAATACTCCGCCGAAAACCACTTATAAGTACAAAGCCGAGCCCACCAATTACACTCCCTTGGGAGAAACTTATGGCGTCATCCTGGAAAAATTTCTCAAAGCCAGGGCTATCACCTTGCCCCCTGTTAAACCTCACTCTGGGTTTGACTCCACCCACGCAATACCTTCCTGGTACAACGAAAATGACTTTTGTAACTTTCACCGCGTAAAAGGACATAGTCATGAAAACTGCAAGATGTTGAAAAACATAGTACAGGAAATGGTTGACACAGGGGATATAACCCTCGATAATCCTAACGCCCCTGCTAACCGAAATCTGAAAATTTTCAACAAGCCATTCCCGAATCACTCGTCCAATAGTAACGTGAACCAAGATATCTTAGTCGAGGAGAGTGTTCATGAGATCCATGCAGTCTTCGATTCTCAGCCAAAAGCCTCTATTGAATTTTTTTTAAATCAAGCCTCTCCACCAACACAGGAGTTTGAACCTCCTTCACCACCATCAAGCCAAAGTGAAATCATTCCTTTACCCATAGAAGAGTTAACTGCTCGGACTTCTCTTCTCATCGACGAGTCTTCTTACACCACATCCCTACAAGACTATGAGTGGATGCTATCTAATTTATCTATTTCCCAAACGTCCCCTTCTACCACTCTTGCTACACAAGAGGAAGGCTCGCCACTCCTTTTGACATCCTTAGACGAGAAATCTCTTACACTAACATCACCACATTCTTTAAACGTGACAGATCCCCTCGAACACGCCCTCCTACCTATTAGTCCCTCATCGCCTAAATATTTTCAACGACCAGTTGACCTCTTAACATCTATTGATACAGTGCCTCATCTACCTCCTGTGTCACACCCGCAGTGGACTGGAATTACAACCCACCTTTCTTCCGTATAAAAATTACAAATCACACCTGGAGACTGTCATTCCACAGAAGATAGACAGGCCCTATGGGAACTTTTGAGTACCCCTTTTTCTACTCAAATGCAAATGACTGATCCTGATGTCTCCACCATATACCCGAAGTGCTTACAGAAGCTTAAAATGCCCCTGTTCTCACCTTCACCCCCCTCACCTCTACCAAATTCCCCGTCCACTTCTATCAACTTAACCAGATCTTCCCCTACGCTTGGGACCTCACCAATGCCCAGTCTAACGCACCCGCCTAAGCGACTCGATCTATCCAAAAATAAATCTGCTCCGCCACCTAGGAGACAAACTCAATCCGTGCCCCTATCACAATCAAAACCATCATCGTCATACCTACCTTCCATATTGGGACCCCATCCCTCTACCTTACATCAATATATCATACCTCCTGCGTTTTCTTCAGAACAACCTACGCCTTCCGCACCTATACATAAATTCCAGGGTTTAGCAACACCGTCACTCCGTGTATCCTGTCCACCTATCAACCCTAAACAAATTCCATCATCAAAAGATTTGTTTTCAGTCACTCCTATTTCCCCGTGGTTGTTTTCTGATACCACGTCATTTGCGGCCTCATCATCCAACATAGCTTCTGCGCCAAAGAAATCACGTTTAGTAAAAACCATGTATCAACACCCCTCGGCTAAACCACCACCCATACGAACTAACCATGCCCAAACATTACCAAAACCCACGCAATCAATACCCTCATCCTCTCCTGATTTTGACCCACTCAAAGGATCTTACGCCAAAATCCTTGCTATGTTGGTGGAGAATGCGACCATTTCCCTACCTTCACTTAGACCTTATGACCCATCTAAGCCCCGACCTATGGGTTACGATGAGTCTAAAATCTGTGCTTATCACCGCACACCAGGACATGATGTGGAGGGATGCAAAGCTCTAAAAACCATCCTTCGCCAGTCACCTCTCCCGGATAGAAAGATTAAAAAAGACAAATTACGAAGGGAGAGACCTTTAGTTTCCATTCCCTCTCCTATAACATCTGTCCCTGCCTCACCAAGATCTGTCACTATTACAACCCCACCTCTTGAAGACCATGAGTTATCCCAACCATCTTCCTCATCTCAGGTCTATGAGATTAATATGATTAGTGTCGCTACTCGAGGGCAGAAAAATAATGGGAAAGCAAAAGAAAACACACCTGCGGCATCTCTTTCTCCGTCAAACATCCCTTGCACCACCACCTAAAGTGGTCATTCGCGGACCCGCCTATCCCGTCTCTAATGGCATTGCCCACCGAAATATGATTAAACAGCTTCACCAATCGCCCGTAAAAATGACACTGTATGATCTCATTCAGACTTCTGAATCTCATTGACAAGCTCTCGTTGAGATCCTTTTAAGGGATAGAGGTTTTACCTAATGAAACCCTGCCTGTCGCCTCCATTCTAACACCCAATCACGTTGCTTCTCTCACCAAACAACCCACTGCCCCAACCACTTCTGTCTCTGTATAACAAGCTGCTGCAGTCAGTTTCTCTGAAGATGAAATTGTCGACTTTGGTACAGAAGACCCTGACCCTGCCCTTTTCATCTCCGCTTACGTCCGGGACATTCGAGTACGTCGGGTTATGATTGACGAGGGTGCTAGCCTAAACATCATCTCTTCAAAAGCCTTCCAACAGATGAACATCCCTTCTAGTTGCATGTGTGCCAACCCCATCATGTTGCGGTCATTCATGACGCTATTACTTCTACCTTAGGGCACCGTGATCCTCAACATTCACGTAGGACCACGTACTTTACCCGAACTCTTCTATGTCCTTGAGGGAGAGTTCCAATATAATATATTGCTTGGGTCGTCCTTGGATCCGAGCCATGGGATGCGTTCCCTCAACATTACATAGATGCATAAAATTTGAGTACGAGGGGAAGTCTTAACCGTAAAAGCTGACCCTCCCCCCTTTAAAAACCTGCAATATGTTAACCTAACCGCCCTAACGATGTGCTTATACCAATCAAGACACCCATACATTCAACCCAACCATCCTCCTCAGATGTACCTCAACCATCCACCTCAACCGCGCCTACGCCTTCAATTGATGAAACCACCATCGCAAAAAACCACTTCCCTTCCCGCAGCTAACATTCCAACCTCCGACCCCTTAGTAGATGTTTTCAGTGCCTTACGCTGGGGGAGTACCCGCCTATATAACGTTAGTTCTTTCCCTACCCCCGCAGGAGTACGGACAATTACATGCACATCCCACCTATGACCGTCGCGTGGGGGAGATAATCTCTTACGGACCACCCCATTGCCGCACTAACCTAATGTATGGGGGTGTTGACGCATCCTCCATTACCCCTGAACCTCCTCTTGGTGTGGTTCCTTTCCAATCCAATTTTCAATACTTGACAAATCATTGTTTCGACCTCACCTTCTTAACTCGCTGTGCGTGGAAAGGCTTTGGTTTTGGCCTTTACGAACAAGGCCGACATACACTCATTCCCGTGACTACCCGTAAACATAATGATCACAGTGGTCTCAGTTTTTCCCGAAACACCTACACAGGAGACACCTCCTGTCAGCTGTATCCTGGAAGAAGAAGATGTCACCCCTACCAAACCATCATCACCCACTTTGCCATCATCACCCGCAGAATCTATAGACCCTGAATCCATCCCTCCTAACTTTTTTTTTTTCATAAATGCTATCTTCATAGGTCCTCTCACTTATCAACGCGATAATGACGACCCATCTTCTTTGCCCCTTCTTTATCCAGACATGATCGAAGAGGATTTGCCTTTGATTAATGTTGTTTAATGCCAGGATGACGACTCCATCCTCACTTACCTTGGTGCGGATGATTCTTATATTCAACGAGCCTTACCATCTGAAACCCAAACTATGTTGAACGAATCTACCATAGAAATCAATATCCACACGGAGGAGGATCCTCACATTGTGAAGATTGGACAATCCCTTAACACATCAGAACAAGCCGCCTTTATTACCTTTCTCCGTGCTCGCAACCAAGCTTTCGCATGGTCTTACGCTGATATGCCAGGAATTGATCCTACCATCCGCCGTCCATAACATCACCCTAAACCCCGATTCCAAACCAGTCAACAGAAATTGAGAAAAATGCATCCACGCATTGCTCTCTTGGTCAAAGAGGAGCTCCAACGACTCCTTTCTGTTTCCTTCATCTTGCCTATTGACTATCCTCAATGGATTTCTAACATCGTACCTGTCACTAAAGCAATAGGGGGACTTCGGATATGCACAGATTTCTGAGATCTTAACCTCGCTTGCCCTAAGGATGACTTCCCCTACCTAGCATTGACCAACTTGTTGATCTAACTGCAGGTCATGAGATGCTCTCTCTCATGGATTGGCTTTTCAGGATACAACCAAATTTTGGTTGCCCCTGCCGATCAACACAAAACTGCCTTCATAACTCCTTGGGGAACCTTCTGTTATCATGTCATGCCATTTAGCCTTAAGAATGCTGGTGCTACCTATCAGCGGGCTATGACCTACATTTTTCATGACATTATGCACACTATCCTTGAAGACTATGTCGACGATCTTCTCGGCAAGTCTAAACATCGTAGTGAACATCTCGATGTTTTAACCATTATTTTTGATCACTTGTTACATATTTTGTTCGCCTTCAACCGAAGAAATGTGTCTTTGGTGTTCTTTCGGGAAAACTTCTTGGCTTTATCGTCTCTTTGCGTGCATTGAGGTCGATCCATCTAAAGTCAAAGCTATCCTAGAAATGCCCCCACCCAAAAATCTCAAACAATTGCGTAGTTTACAAGGTAAGCTCCAATCTATCCGACGTTTCATCTCCCAACTCTCAGATCGGTGTCAACCTTTCCATCACCTCCTTAAAAGGATATTGCATTCCAATGGAGCGAAGAATGTCACCAAGCCTTCGAAGCTCTCAAATCCTATCTCTTATAGCCACCCGTGCTTATCCCACCCCAAGACGACCACCCTTTCTACCTTTACCTTTCTGCCACCGACCACGCTGTAGGAGCCATGCTTGCACATCGTGACTCTGAGAATCACGAACAAGCCGTTTATTATATAAGTCGTACTTTGGTGGACTATGAGACTAGGTACACACATGTAGAAAAATTGTGGCTTGCCCTATCATCGTGGCCACCAAACTCCGACACTACCTTCTAAATCACAAGACTTTCGTCATCACCAATACAGACCCCATCCATTACATGTATGCCAAACCTCATCTGAACCAACGCATTGCTAGATGGCTCATGCTTCTCGCCGACCTCGACCTTGAGTTTGTCCACCAAAAATCAATCAAAGGACAAACCATCGCAGACCAACTTGCGGAAGCTCCTTTACCGGGGGAACAATTTACCAATTTCACATTTCCCGATGAACTCATCACTACTCTTTCCCTCACGGAGGAGTCGTACCCAATGACCCTCTTCTTCGATGGATCTAAATGCCAGCGCGGCGGAGGATCCGGCGTTGTTCTCATTCCTCTCAATGCTGAACCTATGCCTCTTCATTCCGACTTGATTTCCCTTGCACTAATAATACAGCGGAATACGAGGCCCTTGTTCTGGGTCTCCAAGTTGCGTTACACTTAGGTATCAAATCTATCAACATTTTTGGCGACTCGCAATTGGTAGTCAATCAAGTTATGGGCAATCTACCAATGCAAAAATGAGGAACTTCAAAAATACAAACACTACGTGGGATTCACTTCTAGCCTTATTTACCCACTATTCTATACAAACCATTCCCCGCTCCACTAACAAATTTGCGGATACTATGGCTTGCTTAGCCTCGCAAATTCCCCGCCGCGCCAAATGACTCTGAATTATTCGTCGTGGTCCAACAATTTTTGCCCCATCCTATTCAACCCCGGGTAGTTTGTATGATAAATATTGTGTCTACTAATTCACACTGATACCTGTACCACCAATTTCACGACTACCTTACAATCTCTGTCCTCCCACCTGACCTTACTAGTAACGACAAACGTGCTTTTCTTAAAAGTGTTTCGCGTTATGTTGTCATGGGGGGACTCCTCTATAAACGTGGCTTTGATGGCATCCTCCTTCACTGTCTAAACTGGCGCGGAGGCCACTCATACCATCCAAACAGGTCCATGACGGTATTTGTGGTGGACATTTTAAGCGGCCTTTCCGTGGCTAAACGAATCCTTCACCTTGGTTAGTTATTGGCCTACTCTCAATAAACAACTGCTACAAATATGTTAAGGCGTTGTGTTATGTGTCAGCAATTGCCAACCTCAACATACTTCTAGCTACCCGCTCCAGATCGCTCGAGATCTTTGGCCCTTCTCACAATGGGGTTTAGACCTTATTGGTGAGATTCACCCAACCTCTTCACAACGTCACCATTGGATAATCACAGTGACCCGAATGATTACACAAAATGGGTGGAGGCTATTCCACTCATTTCAAATCAAAAAATAAAAAATTGTCGAATTCCATTAACCACCAACTTATCTGTTGTTTTGGTGTTCCTCATCGCCTGATAACAGATAATGGAAAATCTTTCAAAAACAAGTTGTTGCAAGACCTTTGTGACAACTTTGGTATCAAACTTAGTTTCTCATCACCTTACTATCCACAAGCCAATGGGCAAAGCCGAGTCCTCTGATAAAACACTAACCAAAATCCTCATGAAAGTTGTCAATGAATCCGGAAGAAATTGGCACGATCACATTCCCTTTGCCCTTTGGGCTTATCGTACTAGCATTCGTACCTCTACTAATGCCACACCTTTTTCTTTGGTATACGGAACCGAGGCTGTTTTGCCCTCTCAAAATACAAATACCCTCCCTTAGAATATCTCTTCAGGATATTCTCCACCAACGATGATTTCCGCCAAGAGCGGTTAGCCCCAATTGGAGCTTCTTGACGAACACCGTCTTACAACTCTTGATCACCTTCAAATCTATCAAAAACGCATTAAACGTGCTTATGATAAGTGACTTCATGAGCATACCTTTAAGGGTTGGTGATCTTGTTCTCAAAGAGAATCACATGTAACCAAACTAGAAAAGAGCAAACGTGGAAAATTTGCTCCCAATTGGATTGGGCCTTATTAATCACTCAATACCTATGGATCTGGTACTTATCGTTAGCTTCGTTTAATGGTAAACCTAAGCCTGAACCCCTTAATGCCTTGCATCTTCGACCATTCTACTGTTGAAATTAGTGTTATATCACTTCTTATCTACCTGCCCGCTCGTCCCTTGAGCTCACTTACCACTACATACACTCTGTTTCCTACACTTCATAATAACAGTCAAGCTCACATAGTTTGATCCTCACCTCCCCTTGATGATGCCTTCCCCTTTTTAGTCTAGTCCCATGACTTCAAAGTATTAAAATAAGCCGTATTCTTATGGGATTTTCTTGAGTCAAACTTCCTACTAAACTAGATGCTTCATGCCAAATGAACATCTAGTCATCTAAATTATAGATATAGACTGCTCCCTCGAAGGACAGCTATATACCGAACTATTGCTGCTATTATATATAGACTGCTCCCCCGAAGGACAGCTATGCATTACAATCATATCTGCTACTATAAATAGACTGCTCCCTCGAAGGACAGCTATACACAGTCAGCCTTTATCAGAAGCTTCTCGCATTGAATCAGCTTCGTGAAGACCTCAAGAATAATACAATCAATATCCCTTGTAGACTTCCCGCATCGATCAGTCTACATTCAATAAAAGAAAAGCCTCATTCAAAAGGACTTTTGAGTCATGGAATTGTCTATTTAGGGTAGGGTTCTCTTTTCGTCAGAACACTCACTTGTAATAAGTTCTCCGTACCCTCAGCTATATCAATCCACCTCACCTCACCATTTGTTTCAACTCAAGGGACGTGACGTATATCCGATATATTGTGATTATACAACTCTTTTCACCTATCGACTTCTCGCCTATGCAAGGTACACCTAGGGATTCAAGCTCATCCTATGTTAATATGTGGTTTGTTTAGCTCTTCTCAACTAACGGGACACTTTGCCTCTTTTGCTCGACTCTAGGATTGTGTGTTGACCTTAATCAGGATACGGGTTCCCTACTATTTGGGTAAGCTAATTTCGCTTTACCTATACCTACATCAACATCGCCCATACCTTACCAACACCAACAACATTACCCCTATCAACATCAAATTCTTATCAACCAACAAATTGCCTAACCATACCCAAATTGCCTGAATTCACCTCTCCCTGGTCCTAAGGGAGAACTACATCGGTCTGAGGCCCCTCCTTGCTTTGAGCAATGGGCTATGTAGGCAGCACTTTGGAGACATGGGGTCTCCTAAGGTTAGCTCGACCATCCCCTACCATAACTTATCATGTGTGGTAAATATAAATATTTTTGTGCATTTTTATTTAATCACATTTCTCTTTATCCTTTTTCAAAAACACCGAAAATCAAACACCACCAATCTTATTATTATCATAACTCAAATCAACATACATATTCAGTTTATTTAGATGTTAAACAAATACATCTTCCTATCATCGACAGCGCAGGTCGGCATCCTTATTTATTCTTATACCTTGCTAACATTTACTCAGACCCTCACGCCTCATCCCGACTATGTGATGATCGTGAGTCATCGACCCCTCTCGCCGGGCTCTCTGTCCTCCAACGGTACCCAACGGCTATTGGTACCACCGCCCACTGATCTGTCCAATCTCTCCTGTAACATATGAATAAACGCCCTCTCGCATGGAAAACTCCGAAAACCCCTCCTCTAGTCTTCCCCGCCTTGACTCCGCACCCACTAAAACCTCTTGGCGTCATCACCTGTGGTTTGAGCTGCTGAACCAAACGCTGTCGACGATCCCTCTCTGCTGTAAGCAAACCGCTATTTCCAGGGTTCCTCACTTACCCCTCGCAGTTTGCTACCCACCATAATCTATAGGCCTCTTTCGTTCCCTCATCCATTACCTACCTCCTGCGATCGTCTACTACCTCTTCAAGGCCCTTCTAGAGTGTTGGCCGGAGGTGAGAATTCTACTCTCGGCTTCTATCCGCATATAA